>JAESIW010000200.1:211508-242052 GCA_016802295.1 Brachionus rotundiformis
GTTTCAAAAGCAGAATTATACTCTGCATTATTAATTGAATATTTCGACAAGTGGTATCTACACAATTCAGGACTAAATTCGAGCACTGTATTTACAGAAATATCCTGTGCAAAGCTAAATGTGTCTATATAGATTTTTCTGAAAGTTTTCATCGATTAAAGTTAATGCCGAAAAAACAAATAACAAATTTTTATATTAGAAGTGAAATAATTTTTTTTGCTCTGTTTGGTTCTTAAAAAATCTTATTTTTCTTAAAATTTAGTTTCTAATTAGAAAGACATTGAAATCCTATCGGTGTTAGATTCTATTTGTGTAAAATTTTCTTAGTATTAATTTCGTTTGGTATTAACTACTACCTCAAAGTAATGAACAATTAAAATGGATGAAAAGTGACTCAATTCAATCAATCCGTAATATAAATAATTTGACTGCATTAGAATACGAACATTTAACAGTTAAACGTCTGAGATATGGTATTAAATTTTGGATAGTTTCTTCAAAATAACGCATTTAGTAAAACAAATAAATTGAATTCACAGTAAAAAGCATTAAGGACAGTGATCGCATCTTCAAACATAATTTCATACGTAGTAGCTTTTTCTGACAGTGCGTGTAGGACGACTTTTGAATAGTAAAACAATTCTTGATAATTTAGGATGAGTGAAAGATAGTGAGACATTTTCCAGCTGCAATGAGGGCCAGGCTCGGCTAGGCATGACTTTTTTTTCAAACAGAGTTGTTTCGCTGTGGAACAAGTTACCGAAAATGTGGGAACATATAAGTCTACTGCTGAATTCAAAGCTGCTTCAGATAGACTTAATCGAATAGGCTGCTGCCTACTCGCACTGCATAAACTCCACATGTTAGGTGTCACCACTTCTTCTTACTTTATTTATTCGTCTAATTCGAATGTTTCCACAGCCAACATTTATGCGACTCAGGTTTTAACTTGTGTTATTAACTGTGTAGTTTAATTGTTTAATGAAATATAAAAATCTATCTCATTTGATAGAACAAGAGGGGATCTTATTCAAATGTTCAAAATAGTCAATAGTCATGAGAAGATTAACCTAATGAAAGGTGTGGGCCTGGCTACAAGTTTGAATCTGAACCTAAGAAGAAAACATAACATAACAGCCAAGGTAAAAAATTTTCAAACAAGCTACATCAAGATATAACTTTCTGACCAACAGACTGGTTTCAAAGTAGAGTGCTGCCAACTCAGAGGCAGCTAATGGCTTAATTTTAAAGCGGGTATCGACAGAGAAGTGTCTGATATTGAACAAAGCATCGGACTAAAGCGATGTGCACAAAGACCAAATAACCCCAATATTCCGATCACTATTAATGTAGTGAGTGTAGGCTCGCATAAGCAAAAGGTGTCTTTGTTAAGGGACGACCAGTTTGGTGATCAAAGATCATGTTTCCAGTTATCTGGATAATAAAAATTAATCGTTTTTTAAAAGTATTTATTAAAAGTTAAAAATAAAAAACAATAAAAAAAAAACAAATGGAATTACAGAGCAAAAACTATCAAATTTTAATTAAAATTTTCAAAAATATAATTTCTTTATAATTAGACATTGATTCTTTTTGTAAATCTATTCCTAAGCATTTCTTTGAATCGTTTGAGCGATTGCTCGTCCAAATGGTCAGCTATTTCTTTAATATTTCCACTAGACAGCTTGCTTAGGTCATAGTCAATCTCGTTTTTATACGAGCCTGACTTGGAAGTGCTGTAGTGTTTTTTTTTCAACTCCTCGGACTCATTGGCCTTCTTGTCATAGTATTTGCCAAAGCTGTTTTGTCTGGTAAAATCCTGATAACCATCTGTCTTATTAAATTCGGTGTCTCTCAGATTCGGGTAGCTTCTGAACTCGTTGGCTTTCACTTTGCTAAATTTGATCTCGTCCTCTCCAAAATAGCCCGGGTTGCAGTCCTCGCAGTAGTCGAAGACAGTTTTGCTCTTTCTGTTGGCTGAACGGCTACTCTTGCTAGTTACCAATTTTGTCATTGTAGCCGAGTCCGGGTTTGTATTGAAACGGTCGACAAACTCGTTGTAGCCTTCGCCATCGTCTTCGTTTGCCTTTATCTTTTCGCTTCTGGACAAATCATATATTTTGTTTAGCCGATCGCTGCTAAACGAATATTTGCGCGGCACAAATATCGGATTTACTTTTTCATTATTGTACAATGAGCTTATGCCATGGATTATACCGTATGCTTCACTAGACAACAAGAACCTTTTTGAATAAAATAAATAGTTAAATAGTTACTTCCTTTTGATTACAATTGTAGAGTGTAGGCTACATTGTAGGCTACAATTGTAGAGTGTAGGCTACATTGTAGGCTACAATTGTAGAGTGTAGGCTACATTGTAGGCTACAATTGTAGAGTGTAGGCAAAAATTGACTTACCATCTTAGCTTTGAAGTAGTTTTGCTGAATAGTTGTCTTTCATCGATGATATCAAATGGTTCCTTAAAAGCAATGAATAAGCTTTTTAATTGTATAAAGACGGCTTCAAATTTACTTGAGTTAGTTCTAGGGCTTTAAAAGCAGCTCGTAGGACTTCCTTTTGACAAGAAGATAAGTTTTTTCCTCATTAAAAGAGATAAATATTTATTTACTTGATCGGAAGATGGACAGTTCATGTCATCGCTTTTGTACAGTTCTTTTTTAAAGTTAAACGAATTATCTTTGTAGTTTATGTTGGAGAGTTTTTTGCGATCGGCTAGCTCTTTGAAATTTCTGTGTCTATAAGTGCCAGTTTCGAGGTTAAATTTGTACAAGGTCAAAAAACGCCAGCCGTGCTCGCACACGAACTTAATTGCATTCAGAATAAAATCAACTCGATTCTCGTCGAAAAAGAAGGACAAGTTAAATCGAGTAAAACCGGGCTTAAGCAATTTGGCTTTGGACAAATCGTGACTAATTTTTAACAAGTATCGGTCTACTGTGTCGTTTTTGACCAGTATTTCTTCAAAATGTTTGGACATCTCTGGCTTCATGCCGATCAAGTAGGCAGCGTATGGGCCAGCACATGCACATCCAGATCTGCTCTGGATGCCGAACAAGTCGTTCAACAGAACGCCAACAAAATTCGAATGTAAAAAATAACCGGATTGATTGTGCTTTATTAAAAATGAAAATATTGACAAACGCTCTACATTTAAGCTACCGAGAAGATGCAAATTTGGAATCTTGCTCAAAAATTTGATTGCTTTCCTTTAAAAAAAGTATATTCATCGATTTAATCTCAATAAGGACTACTATTCTAGAAATGTAGGCTACATTGTAGGCTACAATTGTAGAAATGTAGGCTACATTGTAGGCTACAATTGTAGAAATGTAGGCTACATTGTAGGCTACAATTGTATTGAGAAATTTACTTTGTATAATAGTGTTCTCGTTTGAGGATAGTATTGACGCCGACTGCGTTCTTTAATTGAAAAACAAGGCCCGCTCGAATGGACTCCACAATAGCTGGGGTACCTCCTTCTTCGCGTTCTTCAATGTCTTTGAGGTACTTATGGTCTTCTTTGGTCACATAGACGACTGTTCCGCCGCCGCATCCATCGGGAACTTTGTTTCTAAATAGCTTTTTTTTAGCAATCAAAATTCCGGGCGTTTGCGGACCGCCGACAAACTTGTGCGGTGAAATAAATATGGCGTCTTTGAATGCCTGCTCTCTAAAATTTCAAAGTAATTATTAATCACAGATGTAAAGTAGTTTGGCAAACAGTAATGCTCTTACTCATAGTCAATTTCTATTTCAGCCGATACGCTTGGATTCATGTCAATTTTGACATGAGGCGCGGCCGTAGCGTAGTCCCAGAACGACAAGAAGCCATATTTGTGCAGCAAACAAGTTATGCGTTCTGTGTCCGACACGATTCCGGTAATGTTGGAAGCAGCAGTAAACGAGCCAATTTTAATGCGTCTGTCATTTTTAAACTGCTTAAGCTTTCTTTCCAAATCCACTAGATCAATGGCTCCGTTATCTGCCTCATTTGCGTATATCATCTTTAAATTTAAATCAATTAATAATCTTGGCTACAATTGTAGAATGTAGGCTACAATTGTAGAAATGTAGGCTACAATTGTAGAATGTAGGCTACAATTGTAGAAATGTAGGCTACAATTGTAGAATGTAGGCTACAATTGTAGAAATGTAGGCTACAATTGTAGAAATTAAACTCACCTCGGCAAATGTTTCGCGCCATGGTATCAAATTAGAATGGTGCTCGAAAGGGGACACGACCACTACCTTAAAAGAGAGAACGGTAAGCAAATTGTTTGGCGTATAGGAGCAGTAGGTCTTACGGGAGGTTCGGTGAGGTCTAGAGCGTTTATGAGTTTGTGTATGGCCCCAGTGACGCCAGAACCAACAAACAAGAGTATGTCTTCATCAGTTGCGTTGACGCATGTCTTAATTATGTCTCTAAATAGATTGTCAAGTTGAGAGGCAGCTGGAGCAGGGGAGAATAGAGAGCATACCTGGCCTCGTTGCGGAATATGGTGGTCTGGACGGCGGACACAGTGGCCGTAGAGTGCGTGTTGGCGTACTCGCGCAGCACCTCGTTCCGGATGAAGTCCTCAATGAACGAGAGCGCCCGTCCGCTCGCCGTATAGTCACAATAGACTATTTTTCTCAAGCCAAACGGTGTCCTAAACACTTCTTTGTTGCCAATCTCTGACTTGGCAATCAAATCATACATGGACTCATGCTCTAGGATAAATAAAAATTCTCAATTAAACACCCGAAAATTATGCTCCTAGCAAAATATAATACTTTTCCTATCCTTGGCGAAAGGATGTTGATTTTTACTCATTGTTATCTAAATGTATAATGATAAGTTTTACTCCCATCGGCTTAAGTTAATGGAGACAATTTGAAAAAAAAAAATGGTTTATGTTAAAAAAAAATGAATATGTAATCTTAGAGGAATTCTAGTATTTTATCCATATTTATTTGATACTTGGTTGAAGCAAGCCAAGCATGAAATAATTTTAGTTTTTGTTTTATTATTAAAATAGTTAAAATTTTTAAAATTTATGATTCTATCTATGAGATGTCACTAGGGATTACATTAAAGTGACGTGACGAAACGGGCCCTGGTTCGACCAATGGGCTCAATTGGTATGTATGTATACACACACACATCGAGCCCATTGTTCGCTTTAAAATACCAAACGAATGAATAAAAATCAAATTTTACCAACATTTGGTATTTTAATTGACGAATATTTTGTTGAATGTTATGTAAAAGAATTTTAAACGTAAGCTCATTCAAGTGAGCAGCTCTAATTGTCTATGTCAATAGTAACTACATACAATATGGCTCAATAAAGCAGCAGCAGCAGCAGCTAGCGTGGTTGTGCTCTGACATAAACAAAAATTCCAATTCATACACAATTTCACCTCAATTTGTATCAATTTAGCATCAGAAAAGCCCCAGCTCTTTTAGCAGAAATTTGGCCAAAATGGAGCTCTTCTGCGCCACCAAGACACTCCCCGAATCGCTAGTCACCCGGTGCACGCATCACTTGCTACAGGCCTAGACGACTTCCAGGCTTGGTCCAATCCTGGAAAATATTTTCCCAATATTACATCTATTCACGTGATTGTGTCATTTTTGTTTAATTAAAATCAATTAAATTAAATATTTTTTCTTCTAATAAATCCTGGTTAAATCAAACTATTTTATTTTGGGAGAAAGAAGCGGGTTTAGGGACGGTTAGAGAGCTTACCCTGCAAAGGGACACAGTCCGGCGGCTAAACACCTCCATTTAGTTATTTACAATGATTGTTCAGTTTTATTATTTGTATATATTTATTTAAAAAGTGTAAGAAAAAGCTATTTGCGGGCCCACACAGAGCGTCAGATGGCGCGACACATTTTCCAACCTTCTAGAGAGCAAATACTTCTCAAAAAGGAAATGGAAAAAATAATTATATGATTATAGTAGTGCTGGTTGATTTGTTGTTTATAGAGTCTATTTCATCCAGGTGTAGATACCATTCCAGGTATGTGAAATATTTTCCCATAGTCACAGTAAACATTCATCACTAGAAACAGCAGAAAGTTGCATAAGACAAAAAAATTGTCGCGAGCAAACAAGTAATGCGTATACTCGACTATTCAAATTACGTGAATAACTTTCTCATTTAATCACATTTTATGTTCTCAATAGAAAATCAAATACCAAATTAATTAATTGCAGATGCGTCACTAATTATTGAAATGATTGACTGATTTCGAAAGATGATGTAAATAAGTAGTGACACATTTTTAGTCTTATTGATCAATTGCATTTTAATAATCAAAATTTTTTTTTCCAAATTCATTTATTAATATTTAATATGCAAGTAAATGTTTGTCTAAAGTATTTTGATTTGATTAACTAATTAATTAGCTATACACGGTCACACATGCGTAACCAACAAGAAATTAAAATACTTTTTTATTTTTTTATTTTATTCTAATTTAAACTCACAAAATACGAACACAATAGTGAAAATAATTTTTTATTTTTTTTATTAATTATAAACAAAAATAAAATATCTAGTTTGATGTGTTTATGTGTCTAAATGCTAATATGAATAAATTAAGATGTTTAGTTGAGGCCGAGGAGCTCGACATCGAAGACTAGAGTGGCGTTAGGTGGGATGACCCCGGCGGCGCCAGAGGGTCCGTAGCCGTAGTCGGGCGTGCATGTGAGGATGGCCTTCTCGCCAACGCTCATGGTCGACACGCCCTCGTCCCATCCGCGGATCACTTGGCCCACGCCGATCTGGAATTGGAACGGCCTGCCGCGGTCCACACTCGAGTCAAACTTGGGTCCGCCAACTTGCTGCAAATAGCCAGTGTAGTGGACGGTGACTTTTTGTCCGCGTTGTGGGTACGACTTGCCATCGCCTTGTCTGGTAACTTGCTTTGTAACTCCCATTGTTTCAGTATCGGTCTAACTGGCTTAAAGATGATGTGCTTTAGTTGATCTAAAATGTTGGTTGATTCTCTCTAGAACAGTTTCTTTTATAATGATAAGAACTAATTTATGCACGGCTAATAAACATAGACCGCTTCTGTTTAGAGCGGATTAGGGAAAAGTGTTCTCAATGCGAACAACCAATCAGAATTAAGTATGGTAAACAACCGCGATTACAAAACAATCACGAATCCAAACCATGAAGTCAAAGTGTCAAGTCTACTTTTTATTTTTAGATTTAAAAATTTATTTTGGTTGGCATAGTTGTTCAAAGCTAAGCTTATGCAAATGAGAGTGCGAGCTGTTTTGAGCAACAAGAAAAAAAAGGGCAAAAATATGAATAAACCAAATGGAATTTAGTGCATGGGGCAATAAAATTAGTCTCCTATGCTAATGAGCCCATGAGCATAAATTATGAAATTTGCTTAGAAAATTCGTCTAGCAAACAATGATTAATGAAAATTCAACTCCGCCATTTCATTTCAAAATACCTTCAACTCTCTTCAAATCGAGCAATCTCAACACGTATACTCCAATCTACGCCAAACTCCACCTAGCATTATTAATTTTGGTAAAAAATAAAAAATAAAAAAAAATAAAAAATAAATAAATTTTTTAACAATCATTATTTCTTTTTCTCATTTATATTTCTCTATCAAGTCTGAGCTAGCGTAGGGCGCGCTTGACCACAGGCCCATTGCATAATAGGGCATAAATTATGCGCCCTACACAAGGCTTGTTTGTCGATTGAGCAACAAACACCGCGCACAACACACACACACAGCTCAGCCAAGTACTAATACCCGAATTTCTCTCTTATTACAAAATAACTACATAATATAAATATCTAGAAAATATATATTTTATTTTTTATTACTAGATACCCAAGCAAATAGAAATAGAAAGAACAAAATATATAATAATGTATACGCATATTAAGTGTGATTATTTAATTGCGTATTAGTAGGCATCCAGACTAGAATGTGACAGAGCTCACTAGGCGACCATCAGATTAAATTAGCAACCATAATTTAGGCAAAAATATAAAGAAGAAAGAAAAAATTTTTTTTTTTTTTTATTTTATGATAAATATTTTTATTTTTTGATAAAATTTTTATGTTTTGATAATTTTTAGAAATTTAAATAAGAGTAATAATTGGACATGGAGAATAACACGAACCAGCTGAACCCGATGCTTTGCAAGAAGAACTGCGGCTTCTTTGGCAACGCGTCCTGCGACGGCTACTGCTCCAAATGCTACAAGGAGCACGTCAAGCGGCAGAACAGCGGCTCGGCGGCGGGCAGGGTCACGCCGACAGACGTGCAGCCGGCGAGCTCGCTGCCCATCCCCATACCCAAGGCGGAGAGCAAGCCGGCCGAGGCGGCCATGAGCCTGAGCGAGGCGGTGCCGTCCTCGTGCGCCTCCGAGGCCTCCGAGCCGGCCAGCCTGACCAGCTCGAGCGTCGGCTCCGACAAGCGCAAGAGAAACAGATGCTCGTTCGAGTCCTGCAAGCGCAAGGTCGGCCTCACCGGCTTCGACTGCCGCTGCGGCGGCCTCTACTGCTGGGAGCACCGCTACTCTGATAAACACGACTGCAAGTTCGACTACAAGGAGCTCGGACAGGACCAGATCCGCAAGAACAACCCCATTGTGGTCGGCGAGAAGATTCAGAAGATCTAGCCACCTGCCCATTGGTCACCTTAGACTCCTTTCATTTCTTTTTTCTAACTCCTTTAAAAAGCTAAATTAACAGAATTTGTAATTTTTATTATCATTATTAGTTTTATTATTACTACTATCATTATTATTATTATTATTATATTTACTATTATATAATCATTATATATTTTAATATGCTTGCAAATAAATTATGAAGAATAATATGGAGAAGAATTGAGCAAGAAAAGTTGCTGCTGGATATTTTAATATTGCTCTAATTGACTTAATTTAAATTGTTGATATATTTTAAATGTTTATGTTCATTTTTTTTTTTTTTTTTTTTTTCTCTCAGTTTTTTGCTGCTTTATCTATTTGATTTTTTCTTCATTTTTTTTTTTTTTTCATATAAATTAATTTTTTAATATTTTGTAATTTAACTTAAACTTAAAAAACAGGACTATAAAAAAAAACTATTAAGTAATTTTCTTACTAAAAATAATAAAAAATAATATATAAAAATTTGAGTGTTTTTTTTTATTGTTTATGCGCAATTTAGAATTTAGCATTTGTGAGTTCTCAGGTTACGCAGACAAAAAATCTAACAACGCGAGTTGTAAGTGCTCCTCGATTCCTATTGGCTACTTTTAAGTGTGCTAAGAATTGCGGCATGTGCTCAAAGGTTTAGGGTGTTTCCGATCTATTCGCATCACACTTGAACAAGTTGCGATCAAAATGCTGATTGAACGAAATTTATGAATCACTTATGATGCAAAAAATGCAATTTTCAATATGAGTCATTTTATAAATTTGTTGACATGCGGCAAATATTCACTAATGGAAATTTCCAAAAAAGAACCAAGATCACATTGCATAAGATTTAATTAGTTTTTTATGCTAATTATGCAAAACTATTATCTTCTTTAACAATTATTAAATTTATTAATAAAATTTTCAAAATTATTTTTTCTTAATTTTAATTGTTCAAAATTTTAATCATGTGACCGAAAGCAAGGATCAAGTTTTCATTCCAACCTGCCCAAATTAGTTTTTAAAAAGGTAAACATCTATCAATCGTTAACTTTAGAAGAAACTCCAAGAACTTGGAACAAAAGATTAAGGATTTGTAGTCAGCGGATCTTGAAGCAAGAGCGCTTAATCCAGCTTCTATTTAAACCACTAACATTTGTTATAATTTCGGATTCCATTAAATAAACTTTTAACTAAAATGGTTTTACTTATTTTTGGCTTAAATCCTTAAAGTATTAAATACTACTATAACTGTTATTTCATTATCAAATTCGGATTCCTAACTTAATTCTGTTCTATTTGATTCGTACACGGATTATTTTACTCGATAAATATCCGAGATAGATTGATTTATTGAGTGATAAGAATAAAATGGAACTTTAGACCGCTGAAACTTTTGAACGGAAAGTCAAAACACCTTTTGAATATGTCCCATTTGCGATGCCTGTAAAACAGACCATTAGTTATGCATTTAAGTGAGCTTTTGTTTTTTTACTGGCAGATATTTTTTTAAGGGAAATGACCTATGAGTTTTAATGTTTTAAAGTGAATTCAATCGGTTAATTAAGGTTTTCATAGCCCTGCAGCACCCTAGTGATCTCGATAAACTCTTTTTGTCCTTTGACCACGAAAAAATTTCCAAATAAGATCAAAAATTTTATTTATATTTATTTAGCTTATTCTCTAAGAGAGACTATTAGCATTTTTTTATGGCATTTATTGAGCTATCATAACAATATGTTTAAAAGGAACTTTTCTTTTAAATAGATAATCAATTTATCTCTCTGCGGCAGTGGTTTGTTTCTCAAACTTTGAGAAAGATATTAAAAAAGATTATGTTTTAGATTCAAATAAGAAATTATTAATTAAATATAATTAAGGTATTTTGAAATCTATCTATGAACATGAGTCATTAATTGAGAATTAAATTCTTTCTAGATTAGTAAGAGAATCAAAATTTTCAAATTGTCAAAAATATTTTGTTTAATTGCCTATATCAAATATTTTATCAACTAAATATAATTAGACAACGAAAAGAGATGGAAAATAGGATCCTAATTTACCATTACATAATTCAATTAGGTGTTTTTTTAAAAAGTATTGCTTTAGTTATTTTGGAGCAAAATATATGAACATGAATAATTTTATGACTTTCAATATATGACCTCAAAATTAAATTTGTTTATTTTAAACGAAAGATTCATAATCAATTTAATTTCTATTAAATTTTTTTGCTTTTATATTAAATAATTTTTTATTTCTAAATTAGTTATTTATTTAATTTTTGAGTATTGTTTTTACAATAAATTAACTCGATCATGCCTCTTTGGCCGGGTTGAATGTTACAGGAAATATTTTTATCTTATTTTTAAATTAAGGTTGATTGTTCTCGAATTCTGTCCTAATAAGGCAAAAAAATATGCATTTTCTTAACAACTGACTGAAGTATTATTCAAGATTTTGAGAGTTGTTAAATATATAAACATGAATCATTATATAATATATAAATACTATTATTTAGCGAAACCTTATTTTGGTATAATTTAAAAATATGTCAAAAGGCATTGCTGTGAGACAAAATAATTAGCTACATCCGTTTCAAAAACTTACTCGATTTCTATTGGTTAATCGGAATGTACATCAAACTGTATATAAACGATGCAACAAAAGACTTTTTGAGATCTAGTCCAACAACAGCAAACTAATCTGTCAATTATTCAGACATAATAAACAACGTCTTAAGATGTCTCTACTTATTATTCAGTGTTTAAAATGATCAGCACTATCAATCCACTATTTAAACCACTACTTTATTGTTAGAATTTGCAACAAATCAACGGAAAATAACGAAAAAAAAACAACTGACAGAAACTAATCGACTTTGTTGTCCAATTAGACATTTAGTCCAATTAACAACTAGAATTGCAACAGTCTACAACTCAAAAGTGGCAACATATTAGCTAAACAAAGAAAATTGACAATAAACAACAAATAAACAAAGAAAAATGGGTTGAAAAAGGCCGAGCCTTAAAGCAATCCGGTGACTGGACGATAGGTGGTACGCATAATCCTGTTATGCTAATCGACCTAAACCATCACAAACTATATAATCAGTCAGTTAGAATTTCGGATTCCATTAAATAAACTTTTAACTAAAATAAATAGTTTTACCTATTTTTGGCTTAAATCCCTTGTGTCCAAATCAGAGAGTTTACATTTAATCAACAAAAAAAATTTATAAAGTGAAGATAGAGAGAGATGTTAAATTATAAAATTGTTTCTAATTTTGCTTTTATCATAGTTTAAGATTATTAAACAATTAATTGATAAGACAACAGCTTTGTGTAATTCAATGTGAACGAAGAAAGAAATTTCTAGTTCAAATTTAAGTTAAATACTTGAGGAAAGAACAATATTTACCAAGCACTTGAAAAAAGTTTATATCTTAAAAGTAAAAAATCTCTTCACCAAAATGTAAATTAATTGAAAGAAAAGACATATGTTTAATAGCCTTCCATTAATTATAAAAATCAGTTTGAAATAGAAATTAAAATTTGTCTAAAAAATACTTAATAAAGGATATTTTAATGGACATAAATTGATTTGGTTTTATTTCAGACAATAGGAAGACTCACACAGTCTGCAATTATTTGTCAACTTGAGAAATTATCTATCTCCGGAATAAAAAATTTATACAAACTCTTGAAATTGAAATTATTTTCCAAATTTGGCAACATTTTTAACTTATTATAGAAAGCAATAGAAAAAAGTTTATTCAATTTTATCCAATTAAGTTTGGCATATTTTGGGCCAGGAAAGAACAAAAATTAATTTAAAAAAGATTTTTTTTTTTATCAATTATCTATTTATCTGTCAAAAAAATTTTATTTTTAAGAGCTCATGTAAAAAATATAAACAAAACATTCAACTACAAGTTTTATTTAAATTTTAAATTTAAAAATAAGAAAAACACCTGGTTCAGTTTGCATGACAATTAGATTGCACCAGGCACCAATGGTGAGAATAAAAATAAACACTTTTCTTGATATCTTATGTTTTTATTTGATCAATTTCATCAAATTATCTTTGAATTATGCTAATATAAAAATTTCTTATAAACTTTTTTTAATATTATGTTTTCCAAGTTTATTAAATTAAGTGGATTTTAATTTCTTGACAATGGACCTCTTAAGAACCCTTCTTTCGGGTCAAAATAGCTCGCCAAGTGCACTAATTCATCAAGTTTTAAAAATTTATTAAAAGATAACTGAGAAAAATTTGTTTATTAGAAAAATAGTCTATTTTTCGTACAAATCATCACGTGAATACATCTATTCTCTTTAAGATAACTCTTTCCAATAATTGTTAAGTAATAAATAAATGATATAACTTGTTGACACTTGGAAAATTTGTGCAAAAATTGACGCTTTTAAAATTTTTATTTATTCTAAAATTAGCGGAATAATTTTACAAAATTAAAGCTTTTATTTTGTTGGGCTTTGTTTACCTTTTTTTTCGATTTCAACACTTTTACCATTGTTTATTTCTATTTTTCCAAATCCAGCGTCCTGAACTGATTAAAGCATCAGGTCTGGTTGCGCAATTTATCTCTCAAATGCATACCATACAAGGCTGGATTAGGGCTTTGGTGACTTTATCCAACTCATCAATCTTAAAATGCTAATTAAACCATTTTAAACAATTTAAATATTCTATTTGAAGATCATTAATCCACATATTTACATTTAAAACTAATTAATGATCCAAAAATTAGAGTTTAAAGTAATAAACAAACATAGGCTAATGCCTACTAGCTTTTTTATTTTGTTTAATTAAATTTTATTTTTTAAATTAAAATATTGATTTGCAGTGCTTAGAAGAAAGAGAAAATCTTAAAGTGATATTAGTTCTAATTTGAATTAATTATTGAGGTAGAATTATAATTCTCAAGTTATTTTTCATAATTTGCCTGATGCCAAGTTTCGTGTTTGGTATTGGAATTTCAGCTTCATGCTGTTTTGCCTAGAAGAAAAGCAAATTTGAACTTAAGGTTGTATGAATAAGTGAGTGTGTATTTCAATAAATAAATAAATATATATATAAATTATTTAATTTTTTTATGTGACAAAATTTGCAGTCGACCTAAATTCTGTGTGTTGATTTTTAATCTAAGGCTTCTAGGAATAGAAATTATTGCGTAATGAACCAATTAGGCAATTATGGACACTCGAGCCTTGTTATCCGAGGCTTTGGCTGCAATAGAAGCGTAAAGTACTTTTTTAGATAGTGTATTTGGTTGTTTTAAAAGCAAATAAACATAACTATTTGTTAATATTATTATAATTTTATTTATAAAATTTATAATTTTTAATAATATATAAATAACTATGGCAATTGAAATAGTTTTGCCTTAAATTTTCTAACTTGGAAAATTGAGAACTAAATTTTTAAGTTTTAAAGCTATTTGGCACAAGATTGGACCATGTTGCGCAATCATTTAATTTAGGGTTAATGTTTTTAAATTGACCAGAGTCGTTGCTGCCTATCCAATGTTTGATATTAAATTAGGATTATTTAGCATTTGTGTGTTGGTCAACGCATTAGGCTAAGCCGTGTTGACTAGCAGATTATTTGGGATGTACAACTAAGTAAACTAATGATGACCAATAGTCTTGCTAATCACTTTTGCTTGTAGACATTTCTATGGGCGAGCATAACCATTTGAGATATTTCGCTCATGGTGATATTTAAAGATAACAATCCGCTCTTATACTTAATCGTTACTCTTTATCTATTGATATAAATTTCTCTTCTCTCCATCTCTCTCGCTTTCGTTTTGTTTCGATGGGTTTTTATCTTTGCTGACATATTTTTTACCAATCCCATCGGATAATTAGCATTCACATTAATTAGGCACATAAATCAATTCAATTAATTTTGATCAAAAATGTCATTTTAAGTAGTGGTGGTCGACTTTTTTCTCTTTTCATTTTTTGCTAGAGAAATTTGGTAGTTTTTGACCAGTTGCATAATTAGGTATAATTGGGACATGGGCAAAGACCAGTTGTCTGTCAAGGTTGAGGCTAACTAGTTTGCTTATGCAGGTGAATAATTTAGCTCTGAGCCAAGGTCTGTTTAGTGTAAAAGATAAAGATCTAGCTTGTTTGGTTGTTTGATGACAGATGACCAAGTTTTTTCCCAAATAAATCATTTATTGTATTTTGTAAGACAGTCTTTAGACATGGATAGTGACCAATGGCATCAATTTTCAAGCAACTTAAAAGTGGCCTGTCGGACAAATATTTGGTCCATTTGTCAAATAGAAGATAGTTTAAGTAAAAAAAGATAATTAGGAATTTTTTTAAATATTTTATTTATTTATTTTATCAATTAATTGTTATGAAAATAGTGCAATTTAGAACATGCATTGTACATGCATTGTAATCGCAATTAAGACAAATTTTTGGTCATTGTGCATATAGCGAAATTATTTATTTCAAATTTCTAAGCCAGAACATATTTTATACTTTTAGGTCCAAATTTTTTATATTCAATTGATCTAGTGGTTGTGTTTTAAGCCTTACCAAAGACATGGTCAGTTGTGGAGAAAAAGACTAAAAATTTTCAAAAAATAAAATTAAGAGGCTTGTTTGGGTTTTATATAATTTTCTATGAAAAGTAGGACATGGCAAGCAGCAAGCCTTCAAATATGATTCTAGAATAAGCTTAGATAATAAGTTTAATTTTTAATTTTAGATAAAAGTTTATTTTCGAACCATGGCAAGTTCGATAACTCTCTAATTTAACTAATAGAGATTAGTTATGATAATTTTCCAGTTTTGCTAAATTATTAGCTTAGAAAGGAAAATATTTAGAATCTGTAGCAAAATTGTAGCTAAAAAATAAACATCTTGCCAATAAAAGCTGGTTCCAAATGTCCATGAGATGAAATTTTTTTTAATTTCATTTACTCCCAATTTTCAGCTGAGTGTAATATCGAATTATCATGTATTCTATATCAATTTGTAGCACAGAATTAGTATTATCACGAATCATATTTTTTCCCAGGCCAGATCTCATATCTTTATTCGAGTGTGTTGTAATTTAAGTTATGCTGATTCAAAGGGTAAATTCTAATCAATAATTATGTGCTTTATTAGATAATTTCATTTACTATTTTGGAAAACCAGCGCTCTGCTTCTTATCTTGAGCAAAGTGCCGTCATATTGACTCTCTAAGATAAGACGCACATATTTTATTCCTTTAGCTAAAAACTCTCTCTCAACTCAAATCCATTTATTATTTTAAACATTTGAATAAGACATCCTCTCAGTCATTTAAGTGTTCAATTTAGTCTCTTCTTTTAACCAGTGCATCCCTCATGTACAATAATTCAGATATGTAGCCGGAGTTGTGTGTTCGGCATGCAGAAAGAGGGTCGAAAGTTCAAACCCCTCTCATCATATAAATGAGGTACTGGCTCTGACTGAGAAAATTGCTATGTCGAAGAACGCATTAGAAAAGGGGTAGCAACACCCTTTGCTCCACAAAGAGCGAATGGGGAAAAAAAGATTGATAGAGTTATATATTTCTTTTTATTTCAATTTATTTTCTCAAGTCCATTTATTTTATTTTAGGAATAAAATATGTTCTCAGTTTTACTAGTTCTTGTAGTCATTTATTCTTACACACTTAGTTCTAATTCTAATAGATGAGCTAAAAATTTAAGTTTTTTATTTTAAACAAAGGATTCAAAATAGTATCAATATAATTTTTATTTTATTTGCAGATTGTTTTCTAACTTTGATATTTTATTTACTTCAAAAAACTAATTTTTTATATATATTTTTCAGTAAATGAACCCGACCATGCCTCTCTGAGGTCGGGCAGTGTTGATTTATAATACATAATGATATGTTTTGGTGCTGAAGAGAATAAAATCAACTCTATCTCAATCTATTTCTCAAATCCATTCATCATTTTTAACTAACAATCGGGTCTATAGACGAACTATTTTGGAATACTATTGTTCTGTATTAGTTATTTAATTATTTTAGGGTGTAAGTTTTGTAGCTATGTTCTATTCTTCACATTAACAGATATTAGATAATTTTTGAATTTAAAATATTAAAAAATCCATGGTCTTCATTTTCTTTCAATTTTTCAGCTGAGTGTAAAATTGAATTATCATGTATTTTATATCAATTTGGAGCAGAGAATTAGTATAATCACTTTTAAAAATAAATTTTTGAGACTAAATTTTATTTTATTAAGTATTACTAAAAAAGATATGAAAAAAAAATACTAGTTTTTCCAAATTTATGTACTATTTAAAAATTTTATTGCATTTTATTTGCTTTTTCCACTTTGTTTTTACCAAAGTTCCTAATTATTTCAGGTTGTAAGTTCGTTGAGACTTTTATTGAAAATAACACTCTGGATTTTTAAATTTGCCAGGCTTTAGATGCCGCAGACGAACATTGTTTGTTCCATTTTAGGTAATTAGATACAACAACACCGGGGTCCTTCTCTTCAACAGTTTCTTTAAGAGTAACTACCCCATCTGAGATAGGAACTATATATCCAGTTTTTTTATTCATATTTCGACCAGTATACATTGTTTTACACTTTAATACTTTAATACAATAAATTTGGTAGACCATTTTGCTGTCGAGTTACTTAATTCAAAGAGATCATTCTGAAGCTGAGTCGATGCTAATTCTTTCTTATTAAAAAACCTCAATATTTTCAAGTCCTCTGCATATGATAAACATGGACTTTAAATAGAATCCAAAGATTGCTTAAGTGAATAATGAACAAAATCGGGCCTAAAACCGACCCTTGAGGGACGTACTTTATATCAATTTGAAGGATAAAGTTAGTTTTGTATTCACAGAACCGTGGTTCTATTTCGAGCTAAACTGGCGCTTTCAATAGCTGCTTAGACAGCACAGCTGTTGTTGGCCAGTTTGACAGCTTTGTTTTGTTAAACGCTTATCTCCCAGTTTAGCTCGTATGCTAGAAAACTTTTGTTTTTATGCTCGAAATGCTTATAAATGATGTTTAACACATTTCAAAGATTCGAAATTGGGTTAAACTCGTAGAGAGAGAGTGAGTGAATGAGAGAGAGAGAGAGAGAGAGCGAGAGAGAGAGAAAGAAAGAGAGAAAGAGAAGCAAAGGGGGACGCACTTAAACGAGACGATTCTTCTTTGCATAGCTTAAGACACTCTAATGATCATATATTATTAAAATAAGAAACAAAGAGCAAAATTATAAAACAATTATAATTACAAGTCGCTTGATTGAGGAGAAAAAAAAATTTGTAGTAAATTTTGTAGCGTAGATTTGTAGTGTAGATTTGTAGCAATAAATGTAGCACTACATGAGATTTAATGAATTTTATTTGCAGATTTTAGACAGAATGGAATTTAGTTTTGACAATTGAGCCACAGCGTACACAGACTAAATTAGATAATTAATTAACCAGAGCAAAAAGAACAAAATAAACTAATTAAAAAATAATTGACTAATTGGCAGCAGAATGTCAGAGGCGGACCTACTCCAGCCGGATCACGTGATCAAAGAGAGGTGGAAGGTGGTGAGCAAGATAGGCGGGGGCGGCTTCGGCCAGATCTACGAAGCGGTCGACTTGGCGACCAAGGAGAGCGTGGCGCTGAAGCTCGAGTCGACCAAGCAGGCCAAACAGGTGCTCAAAATGGAGGTGACCGTGCTGAGGCGGCTGCAGGGCAAGGACCACGTGTGCCGCTTCATCGGCGGCGGCACCACCGACTCCTACAACTACGTGGTCATGAGTCTGCAGGGCAAGAACCTGGCCGAGCTGCGGCGCGCCCAGACCAAGCAGTGCTTCTCGCTCGGCACCACGCTCCGGCTCGGCTCCCAAATCCTCGTCGCCATCCAGCACATACACTCAATCGGCTTCCTGCACCGGGACGTCAAGCCGTCCAACTTCTCCATCGGCCGCACGGCCACCACCAGCCGCAAGGTCTTCATGCTCGACTTCGGCCTGGCGCGCAAGTACACGAACGCGCAGGGCGAGGTGCGCGCCGCCCGCCCCCAGGCCGGCTTCCGCGGCACCGTCCGCTACGCGAGCGTCAACGCGCACAAGAACCGCGAAATGGGCCGCCACGACGACCTCTGGAGCCTCTTCTACATGCTGGTCGAGTTCCTGACCGGCCAGCTGCCCTGGCGCAAGATAAAAGACAAAGAACAGGTCGGCATCATGAAGGAGAAGTACGACCACGGCCTGTTCTTGAAGTACTTGCCGAGCGAGTTCAAGGCCTTTTTGGAGCACGTGCAGGAGCTGAGGTACGAGGACCGGCCCGACTACGAGCTCCTGCTCGACGTGTTCAGGTCGGCCATTCAGCGCAAGGGCGTCAAGGACTCGGACCTGTTCGACTGGGAGCGCGAGCACGGCGTCGCCGCGGCGGCCAGCTCGCTCGACGACGAGCAGATGATCAACCAGCTGCAGAACACGCTCGCCGTCGCCGGCATCACCACGCGCGCCGAGCAGCACTCGAACAGGGCGCCCGCCGCCAAGCGCGACCTTCACCTCGTCCGCATGACCTCCAACGACACCAACAACAACAAGGAGAGCAATGCGCTCAACGACGCCTGCAGCCAGCAGTCGGCCAACTCGTCCAAACGGCCCGTCGCCGCCACCACCACCACCACCGACAAGCAGCACTCGCTGGTGATGGCGCGCAAGGAGCTCAAGGCCATGAGCAAGGAGGGCAAGGCCGCCGTGGCTGCTGCCGCCGCCGCCCAGTGCGCCAACGCAGCCGCCATTCAAGCCAGCGCCACCAGCACCGCCCTACCGCACAGAAACAAACCCACCGCCGACTCGAGCGCCTCCGCCTGCTCCGAGTCCAACAAAAACAACCAAAACCACAGCCACAACAACAACAACAACAACCCAACAAACACCACCAACACCAATTTGAATAAACACAAGCCTATCATAGTTAATAATGCGGCAGGACAAGCGCCGATCGGGTCATCGTTTCCCTCCGTGACCCCATCGTCTACATGCAATGCCATTGTGCAGACAAATCCGAAGACATTTTCGTACAAGAGTCAAACAAGCCAATCAATTAGACAAAACAGTATGCCAAAGAATAGTTTGAACAATAGTGTGGATTATACGACGCCGATAGGCGTCACCTCGTCGTCCATATACCAGTCGCCTCAGATGGACATGGAGTTGTATCAGCAGAACGATAGCGGGCCGAGTCTGAAGCCGCCCAAGACGCCCACTCGCATGTATTCCAGGGAGCGGTCGTCCAACAACGCCAATAGCAAGCTGGACTATGTGGCCAGTTCGATGAGTGGTCATCTGTCCAGGCGTAATAATAACAGTTCGAACAACATGTCCATGTTGGATAGTGATGCGCAGTCGCTGCCCCAGGCCACATTCGCCATGAAGGCCGGGCCGCAGACGCTCGTCAGCCAATGGGTGGTGACGCTGGACGACGGCGACGAGGACGACGAAGACAATGACGATGACGCCTCGCCGGCCGCCCATCCAACCACTTCTGCAGATTTGAACAACAATTTTGTGCCCGATCACGTGATCACTCACTCGTTCCTTAAAGCCAATGAGAGCACTGGTGCGGGCCGATTGCGTCACGAGACCGAACACGAGAGCTCGCTGAGCAGAGCGGCCAGCACCAATCAGATACGTGCACGTAATCAAGAGGCGGAGTTTAGCGCCGAGTTCGACACGGCTAAACAGCATCGATTGCGTAATCAAGAGGCGGAGCTTGGTGATAACAACCGGCCCGTGCATGCATCGGCACAGCAGCAGCAACTGCAACGATTACGTAATCAAGAGGTCGAGGTCAAAAACGATGCGAATGCGTTTAAGAGCTCGTTTGACGACAATGTCAAGGACAATCAGACATTTCAAAATTTACTCAACCAAATATTGACCGAGCCCAAGTTTAAAACATCGAGCGAAACAGAGTCCAAACGGCAATCGTTGCTAGGCACCGATCCACTCGGACACATAAAATATTTAAAAAACACATACAATATTCATTATTATCCGAGTGACTTTGTCAATTATGGTGAAAATGGCGAAACAAACAACACCAGCAGCAGCAAATTGTCCAATTCGAAGTCATTTTATGGCGACCACCAGCGCCACAACCAGGACACTCATCAAGCCTACAACAAACAAGCCCTATTACTCAACGACATTGCCAATTTGACCAATTTAAAAAGCGTCAAATCACTCACCAGTCTGTACGAGTCCAAAGCAAGCAATGGTACCACTGGCACCAGTGCCGCTACCACTCCTATGCCAATGTCATCTACTCAAGCCAACAAGACCCTCGACTTCAATCTTATATTCAACAAGTACAATCCCAACAGCAACATTGGCACTAGTGGCAAAAAGTACGAAAATGAGCAATTTAATTCGCGCTCGTTGGGAACATTTCAGCCCAACGAGCAGCAGCTCACCACCAATCCAGCATACAATAACAACAATTTAAATGTTAAGAATACAATTAAGATGCTCGAGTCGAACTCGAGCTCGTCGTCGGCCTCGTCCTCGTCGGCCACTGCCAATTCAAATCTACTCCTAAGCAAAAATAAACGCAGCTCGAGCATAGACAACGTGTTGTCCAACATACGCAATAATGCCAACACGGGCCTATCCTACACAGACTATGTGCACAACATTAAGAGCATTAATTACAAGCCAGGGGTCATGGACGACCGACTGGCCTCCACCTCCTACCTTAGCAGCGATTTGAATCAACTATTGGAGAATTTGAATCTCGGCAATATACAAGAGCTGAAAAAAAGCGCGACCTCTAGTTCTTACAATAGGTCAAGGTCGTTGCATCGAAACGAGCTCGCTCCTGCCCCGGTCGCCACTGTGGCCAAATACGCCAATAAGAAAACAAGCCTCAACGAGAACAAGTGTAGTCACGTGATACCCAAACCCCCGCCCGGCAACCCGCCAGTATATCAATCGGCCCGCATCAGACGATTTCGTGTTCAAACACATCCAACCTCGACACATCACCCAACCAGCCAATCAGATGAGATGAATGACTAAATTTCTCCTGCACTCCCTTTTTTTCCTCCTTCTCCTTCTATTCCCTTTTAGCTCCTTTTCGCCCACCCACTCACAAACCACATTGACTCCTCCTGTTTTCTTCCTAGCTGAAAATTAACCGATATTAATCTCTCAAAGGATTAATAGTTGCATTATGGTGCTCAAATAGATTCATGAACAGTGTTTAACAGACAAAAAAAAATTTTTTTTTCCGAATATTTTTGGCCTCGTGTGTAGAGTGTGCTTTATAATGGATATATGCGGGCAATGTAGATAATCTGATAAAGCTAGACAGCGCACTCGAGCTCCGACTCGGTGGCACTTATTTACAATTACATGTTAAGTTATTAAATATACATATATATATTTATATATTTTATTCTATTATTATTATTATTATTTTATGATTATTATTATTTTTTTTTGTTCAAAATTTTAAAATTTTTAAAATAAAAAATTTTAGTCCATTATTTTAATTTGGAGAAAAAATAAATACGAACAAAACTGACACTCATTTTATTTGTTTTATATCATTAATATCCTTCACATTAATTAATGAGGAAGAAATGATCTTTAATTATTTGGTTAAAACTTAACTAATAAATAGGGCTGTCTGATTGAAAGTAGCTGACTTGACTTGAAATTTAATTTTAGTGAATCTGCCTAACCAGCACACGCTAAAATCGTAATTAGTTATTTTTATAGTGTGTTAGTTAAACTTTTAATTATTAAATAAAATTGATTTTAATTCAAATTTTAATTTTATTTTTAATTTTAGTCTATTTCTAATTAATATTATTATTATTTATTCAATGAACGCCTTGTAGGCGATGTTAAAAAAATAAAATAAAAAATTATAGTTAAAATAAAATAGTTTTGTTTGAGGCCCAAAAAAAAGCATCATCCGATTATTTTACTTATGAACGTTAGAATTTATTACTTTCTTTTAATTTCAATAATTATTATTCAGTTTTGGTTTTCTTTTCTTTTTAATATTATTATTCTAAGGCTGTTGAAGAAATTAGGCATTGTGAAATTTCGAACAAAAAGCAAAAACAAAATATCAAAAATGCCAAAGCTCAAGTTCAGAAGGAGCAGAACATGTTCCGTGAAACATCCTTTGTACACAAAATTCTTAATTTTGCAGAGTTTTGCAGTTCATACTATTGGTGGTACAAATGATGTGCCAAGTGAACTTGAGCTTTGGCATTTTTTGTTCCGAATTTCACAATGCCAAGAAATTTTTGGTCGACCTTTTTTAGCCTTATTATTTAAAATTTCAGTTAATCTAATCTTTAGTAAGGTCAGTGCACGAATATGGTTACATATCTTAAACTTCAAATAATATCCACTTTTTAATAAAAAATCTCAATTCTTAGTTTTTTGATTCTTATCAGAAATTTTGACTTTTTTTTTTAATTCAAGCCAACTCAAATGGCTCATTAAAATATTTCTCTTTCAAAAAAGTGACTCAAATGAAAAAAAAATTAAATCTTTTTTATTTTTTTTTAAATAGGAAAAATTTTTGTTGTGTTTGTTTTTGAAATTCACAACGTCTAATTCTGGTGGCTTAATACTTTTGTGTGTCCATTTATTAGCCAGGATCTTCATTCATGATACTTTGTTTGACTTTTTAAAAATCTACAGAGTCACATACCTAGAGAATAAAAATAAATTATATAATTAATAAATTTTTCCTTTTCCTCGGCTCTGTCAAATTTGGTACTCAATACACATGTAAACATATTATATTAGACCGCATTTGGAATTTGCAAGCTCGGCCTGGAGTCCATACACCCAGAAGGACATAAAATTGCTAGAAAAAGTTCAACACAGAGCCACGAAAACCATACATGAGTTCAAAAGCCTAAACTACGAAGACCGAAGTAAACTAGGGCTAACTACACTAACAATAAGGCGTATCTGCGGAAATATAATACAGAAATTTAAGCTTGAATCAAACTTAGTGCACATAAAATTATAGAGGACTTTTCAGGCGTGAAATAGTAAGATGTTGTAATCCAATGCACAATTTTATCAATAATAGAATTGCTAACCTTTGGAACGGCCTACCAGACGAAGAAATATTAGAATTATTAAATTGGCTAAGAGTTATTATTTAGCGTTATTTAAATTGTTTAGGTTCAAATTTGATGTAAATAACTTTAATGATATTAATAACTTCTTAGAAAAGTATGGCTTGTATGCATTACAACATAGAATAATTGATAGAATGCTATCTTTTGCTTATAAAACACTATACTTTCATATTTTATGTTTTATTCTTAGTTTAATAACAATTTACTTATGTTTTTTGTCAGTTTGATAAATAAAAATTATTTTTATGTTGTGAATTTTTTTTTATGTTTTATTATACCTCATCCATAGAAGCTCATACAGCCTCAAATTTCAATAAAATTATTTCCTTGCTTTAATTTTTTGATTATTCATTCTTCATTCATGTGTGCCCAGTCAATCAGGTAGACTATTCAAAACATTAGCTACTCGATTTGTTAAGAAATGATATCGTTGCATGCAACTTTTCACATCTTCTCTAACTATTCAATTTTTCAATTTCAAGGTTAATCAACAGGCTAGTGCCCATGTCATAAAGACGGATTAACACTCCATTTATTTAAATAAAATAAGTTTTACAAATTAAAAATTAATTGTTTATATAATTATTTAAAAAAATAAAACATTGAAATATTTAAGTTAAATTTTTTGAATTTTTTTAAAAAATCTGAGAAAATTAGATCAATATTATTAAAAATTGAATGCTTAAATGTTGTGTATTTCAACATTGATCTCTTGATCACAAAGCAATTTATAAGTCTTGAGTAGAAAAATCCAAAAGTTTTTTCACCATTTACTGATTTTGATGTTGGTTCAATCAGATTCTCACTGTCTCTAAAATTATATTTTAAATTTCTTGAGTCATTTTTCCACTTCATTTATTTAACACTAGAAGCACCAAAATTTCAAACTACTAGAAGCACCAAAACGAGTCAAAATGACTCGTTATGAAAAATAAAGGATAAATCATATATTTTATGTTTGATTTTATTGAAATTATTAAATTAATTGAATAAAAATGATAAATTTTTAAATTTTAGTCTTTTCTAGGCCTTAAAAAAAATACTCAGGGTCAATCAAACTTATTACAAATACTCTCTATTTTTTTTGTTAAAAAATCCACACACTGCTTTTTTACATTTTGAACAAAAACTTGACGCTTTATAATTACCACATAAACGAATTTGACATGACACACGTTTAGGAGATAAATTCTCTTGATTTTCTTGACTAAAAACCCTTTTACGGGCACTTTTAGGGTTGCCAGATGACGATGGAACTGAAGTTTTTTTGTAATTACTTTTGATTTCTTCGATAAGTTTGATCAAAAAATCTCGTCTTGAAATGTTACATTGATTCACATTGATTGTTACATTGATTGAAAAAAGCAGTCACCATAACTCTGCCGATCCGCAGGTCCCAAGCCCTGATGAAAAAAGAGGAGGGTGGTGGCAGCCACATGCATCGTATGTGCATGTGGTCTTTCACGTAGTCTGCAGAAGAGCTGTATGGCGGGTACATAGGCCTACGGGTCTTTGTCCAAGTCTTGTCGTATGAGGGCGCCGCTGGCTTCGACCATCTCCCAGTATAGAATCCGAAAGGAGCGAGAATCTGCTGTACAGCTGACCCTCTGCAGACAGTACGTAACTTTGGAAGCCTTAAGTTAAGACTTTTTATAAGTCGCTTGGTTTGTGGTTCCAAGCTAGTCTAAATAGTTGCCGAGTTCGCAGCCTTGTGCTCGGATGAGTGGCGCTGTTTATGATGAACGTCCCACTGGCTTCTTAGGGAAAGTTAGGGCCGTCATAACTCTGCCAAAGCCGGTCCCAAGCCCGGTTGCAACAAAGAGGAGGGTGACATTTTTAAACTAAATAAATTTTTGCTAAGAGGCTTATTTATTAAAATAAAAAATATCTTAAAAAATAGAAAATTTTTTTCAATCTAAAAAATATTAAATTGAAAATCATTATTTCAAGCAAAGTCTTAATTAAGTGTTCAATTGAATCTAAAGGGTGCATGTTTCATTGTTTGGTACAAATACTGCACTATTCAAACTAGTTGGTACATCTTTTAATAAGCTCAATATTGGCCACGCTTCTGCCAAGCTGTCACTTGCTCTGCTGCTTTTTGCCAAGTAATAAAACTCCAACAATTCAACAGAAGTGTAGTTTGTGTACTCGCCACAACCATACCTAAGAACATAATTGTTGTCTGCATAAAGTACTGTGATTGTAGTTAGCACCGTGGTGTTTACTCTATTTCTATTCGCATCAAGCACTGTCAAAAGTCCCGGTTGACCAAAGGTTCCTGGCACATCTTGGTTTACTGTTTGATTTTGTGAAAAAGACAAAGCATTCTCTAATCCACTAATTTAATTAAAATTAAAAAAAAAGTTATAAATTAACTATTTATTAATAAAAGGATAGCTACTCGGCCAAAAGAGTTACGTCAAGTCTAACTTGATTTGATTGTGGCTGTGAAAATTGCAATTTAGTGCATCTTTCACCAGGTGGAACAATGTTTCTTGACGCCACATAATTGTACCAAGTTCCAAGCACCTCAATTAAACAAAAAATTATTTAATAAATAAAAATAATTTATCTCTCTGTAAAATTAAGATTGTCTACTTCAGGAAGACTAAAGTTGGAAACGGGCTCTGGTCTAGGACACCTTTTGTTTGTTTGAATTGATCTTGTGGTTGTTGGTTGTGCTGTAGACGAAGTATCTGTAGGTCTACAATTCTCAATTTGGAGCACATTGATGGAAAGAATAGTGAAAATTAAAGTGATAACAATTTTTATCATTTTTTTTTCAGGATAACTTTTGCCTCGTATTTAAAATTAAATTTTATTTTAACTTTTTTAATAAAATAATTTAAAAGTGAGCCTTAATTTATAATCAATATTAAGCAAACAATGACTTGACAAAAATAAAAATGTGGCAAATGGTAAAATGGTATTATTAACAGCAGTTATTAAGCTATGGATTCTTAGATTTCACATTTTCGGCTCATGATTTTAAAAATCTTATAATAATCAAATCAAATTAATCAAAATATAGGATAAAAATTTAAATATAAAAACTAGATTGTTTTTTAAAATTTATTTTTTAGTTTTAAAATTTCATGACTTCGTTTGACGTAATAGATATTTAATGTAGAATAATTTTTTTGAATTTAGAGTAATCAACACCATTTTTTTAAAAAATTTATTTTTAAAATTAAATAAAAATATTTGTTTTTTTATTCTTTAATTTGTTTCTTTTTCATAAATTGACCTTTGAGCAAAGACTGTCTGGTCATTTAATTTTTAATTACCAAGAATTTTTGCTCCTGATAAAATTTAATTCTATTCATGGCCCGAAATAAAAATTGAAATTAAAAATAAAATTTATTTTTTTTAATTAATGAATTATGGGATAAATAATTACTACTTTAGAGTCATTTGTTAATTATTTTTGGCGTATGCTAATTCATTAGCTAAAATTATTGATTTTTCACCAAAATTACTTGATAAATATAAAATTAACTTTTTTTACATAAAATTTCATAATTGATATAAAAATCAATTTGACAATTAGTTTTCCTAAATTTTAACTAAATTAATAAAAAATTATTATTTATTAAATTATTTATTGTCTAACATTCCAAGGCATCGCTTTTTTCTTTCTCCCTGATCTTGGTTTACAACCAATTACCGAATCTAAATACTTTTCTGGAACTTGAATTGACTTTTTTGACAACAACACCACAATAATATGTTGACACATGTAGTCTTTGAGGTAATCTCTACATGAGCAAGACGAAAACTTCCAATTTTGTTCATCCAATTTCACTAAACGAACCGAATCGTTATACCGAAAGAATGTATTGAGGTCTAAATTAGAAACAAACTCACATTCATTAATACAATCACCATCACATTCTAAAATAATACATAAGTTGCAAAAAATAATATTTTAACTGTTAAAAAGCATACAATTTCATTAATTAAAAAAAAAAACAAAAATGGAAAAAGTTTATGATACCTCTTGGAAATCAATAAAGCTTATTGCTGAATGTAAAAAATTTAAACTACCATATAATGGACGTAAGAAAGAATTGATAAAACGATTAAATGAGTATCATAAACGCGAGAAAAATTCTGAAAATGTTTTGTTAAACCAAACTGTAGCTGAAGAAGTTGAAGCTATTGAGGAAGAGTTGCGTGACGTTTTGTTGAATAGCATTATAAATGAAAATGAATCAGAAGAAAATGGTCAAATGCTCGAACCTAAAGCAAAACGTGGGCGCAAGGCTAAGTCTGCCAAAGCATAAATTAGACAATAATTTTTTTTTTGTTTTTATACTGATTTTTTTGCAAAATAATAATTTTATTCCAAGTAAAGTAATATTTTTTACAAGAAACTAATTATTTTTTGCTATAAAATAATTTTTTTTAGGATTTATTTTACAAGGTATGTATTATTTTTTAGATGCAAAGAATTTTTTCTCATTCTAAATTGTCTAAATATTGCTCTAAATCAACCATCTTGTCTAATGTTAACAAAAAGATATCACATGTTTTATTATATTTTAGAACAGGTTTTTTTGGTGCATATGCAAGTGCATCGAACCAGCAAGCATCTTTAATCATCGGTTCATCTTCCCACTTTTTGAAAGTAACTTGATCTGTTGATCATCTAATAAGAATAATGTTTGCTCGTTCAAGAAAATGAGAAAAGGGTATTCTATCCCTGAAAGTATGAGTAACGTATATCATATTGTATCTGAATAAAAACTCCTACAAAATTGCTTAAAATCAAACTTGAATATAAAAAAGCCGCTCATTTAATAGCTCTTTTCTTACCTAATTTATGTGTAAAATTTCAGACAAATATATAATTCTGATCAATAGATCATCATTTTACTCAATTTTCACTTATTCAAGAAATTGGAATGTTTTTTAATCATAACTTCTGTAAAGCCATCCTAATAAAATAGGCTATGGCTCATATTAATCAAGATTAAATTCTATACAAAAAGATATATCAAAGTGATATTCGAATTTTCCAAACCACCGAGGACAATTTTGCCAAAGATTATACATGAGACTTATGGGCTGGAAATGGGAAAAAAAGTTATTTGGCAAAATTTTACTAAACATCCGTCAATTAAAGCATTCTTTTGTCTTTTAGTAGTAGTAGTAGTAGTAAAAATTGCTGTGGGAGAGAGGATCTCGAAGCGAAGACGCCAGTAAACGTCCCGCTATAACAGCCAAGCCTAAGACCATTTTTTTTATTCAGATTCTTAGTTAAAATTCATAGTAATGGTTAGTTGTAAATTTTTCATGTGCTTAAAGTGTGTGTAAAGTGATTTTGGTGGATTTTGTCTTATCTAGTAAAATTTCAGTTGATTATCAATTCTGTTTTTAAATGTGTTGGTGTTAATTACGCTTCTGGTCGCTGCATCGAGGGCATTCAAGTAACCTGCGGTTCTGTTCGTGAAGAAGTTTGTGGATGCCTCGCAGTTGCGAACCAACTGGCGCTCAATGGCGAGATGACAAGTTCTGGTATTCCCTGCTGGACAGTCAACGTGCTGAATCTTATGGAGCTGAATGAGGTCACTACGCCGGGCTTCTAGTGTGGTCCAACCGTCTTTTGTTTTAACTTATCTCTTATTTACATAAAGGGTTTATAAAATAAAACACTTTATCAAAAATTTCACTTAATTTGTTTTACTTTATATAAATTATCTAAAAATATATCTAAAGATAGTTGATTTTATTTCTTGTTCTAATTTATTTAATTAATTGATTAAAATATTTTTATTCAGTAAACACGGCGAGGGTGATGCAAAAAAAAATAAAGTAAAGTTTAGTCTTTCTAAATAGATTTAAAAATAATATTGAACGTTTTCATAATTGTGCTAGTCACGTGATTTAATTGAATTAAGAAAATCCTAGAAATAATTTTAAAATTTTTTTTTCAAATGGATCAATTTTTTTGCATTTTTGCTTAGAAAGCCTTCGTAAAAAGTTTTTTTTTTGTTTCTCTTTGGTCATTTGTCCAGAAATATAACATTAAGTATTTTGAGTAATTGAGCTGACTTTCTTTAATTCTTTTTTCTCTAAAAAGCTTATCAAAATCTTGATGACCAAATCAAGTGCCTCGACCAAACTAAGCATGCTCATTCCAAGGCACGCTCCTATGATACCACCTAAATTACAAATTAACTGTACAGTATCCATGGCAACGGTGTCTTTGACATAAGTGATGCCTATGTCATCATAATAAATGTTCACTGACACCACTGTTTCTTTGGTAATGTCTTGATTGGTGAAGTTCCACTTTTTCTGGTAGTTTGGATTGCCAGCCATCAATTCAGCATAGAATGGCGTAGGAAAATTTGCAAAAGAGAGCTCTTTTTTGAATTTGTATATTTTGCATTCCTCTGGACATACATCAAGACATCCTGGTGATTCATCCAAATAGCTTACAAAAGCCATTTGTGAGCATTCCATTTGAGAATTGTTTTTACATGTTAAGTTATACGAGGCGCCAATGGCCTCTGGATAATGGCATCCACATTTCTCGTAAATATTTTCATAATAACACATTATCAGACATGTTTTTTGCTGGTATTTGCCAAACAGTTGAACACACTTTCTGTAAAGATTGGAATCAAATGCTTCAGATGACGTTGGATCTTGGACACAGCCGCTATA
>JAESIW010000200.1:246546-350878 GCA_016802295.1 Brachionus rotundiformis
AGATATTTTTAAATTAAGCTAATTAGATTAACATTTTATTGAACAATTGTCAAAATTAATAGTAAAATTAAATAAATGATATTTTATAGTATTTATTTTTATTTTGGAATTATTATGATAAAATTAAATTTTGTTAAATCAGGAGCAAAATCTCTTGACCTTATCAGACTGTACCGAGAAAACTAAACATTATTTAAAATAATAAAGATAATTTTATAATTAAAAGTTGTTAACTATATTTAAAGGTAATTGCTTAAAGGTCATTTTATGGAACAGAAACAATTAAAGGATAAAAAAACAGATATTTTTATTAAATAATAATTGAATAAAATTTTTTAAAAATTGGTGTTAATTACTCTAAATTTAAAATAATGACTTGACATAAACTATATTTTACGTCAAACGACAAAGTCATGAAATTTTAAAACTAAAAAATAAATTTTTTTCTCAATTATACTTTTATTTTTGTCAAGTCATTGTTTGCTTAATATTGATTATAAATTAAGGCTCACTTTTAAATTAATTTTTATAAGAATTAGAATAAAATTTTGTTTTGAAATATTCAAACAATTAAACATTAATTTAAGACTTGGCTTGAAATGATAATTTTCAATATAATATTTTTATTTTAATCTAAAAATAAATTAAATGAATTTTAAAATGTCACCCTCCTCTTTGTTTCAACCGGGCTTGGGACCGGCTTTGGCTAATTTTACTCTGACATGATTCGCATCTACCATTGTTATTTATTTTCTACCAAACTTTGAGTTGCCGGTATACATTACTTTAGACTTGGACTAATTGAACTTCATTCTCCAGCGCTTGGACCACTCAACCATCTTGTTAATATCCTCTTGAATTAGTATTTGATCGCTTGTATTTCTAATGACACTGATCAATTTGCTGTCATCTACAAAAAGCTTACAAAATTGACTTGCTAGTTCCGGCAATCATTTATGAAGATCAAGAATAGTTACGTTTAAATTTAAATTCACATTATTAAAATAATCAAATCATTTATTTTTAAATTAAACAAATAAATATATTGTTTTTATAATTAAATACAAAAAATTATATTTTGAGAAAAATAATAAAGAAATTTTTGTGTAAAATTAATTAAGAAGAAAATAATAAAATGAAATAACTATAAAGCAGTTTTTTTAGGTCTAGCTCCTTTTAAAGTTTTTTTAATCACTTTTTTTTTTAATTTTGTCATTTGTTCATAAAATGTTGATATAATTGACGACTGCCGTTACACAATTTTTTTTGATCCAAAATAATTAAGAATTATTAATTTCCTAATAGATAGATAATTTAAAATTTTTTTAATTATTCTTAAACTAAACTTGTATTTTGACATAGTCTTGTCATATAACTATCTGATGTCTTGAATAATTAATCAGCAAAACTTATTAAAATTCATTTTACCTTATTTGTCATTTTATGAAAGTATCCTTACTCCTTTTAAGAATCGTGTCACGTACTTGATTCAATATATAAGAAACTCTTTTATATTATTATTTATGCTCAAGTTATATAGTTAAATAAAGAATTAGATAAAGCAATCTTTTCATTGTCCCATAATATATTACAGTTTTTTTTTCATTTTAAGTTTAAGTCAGTTTGTTATATAAAAAAAAGATTAAGATTATTCAACATACAATATTCTATTAAATAAAAATAGTATTTTATAGAGTCGATTAGTCCAGAGTTGTTACATTCAATCAACATAACACTGAATGCTAAATTGTTTTCGTTTTTGTGCAGCCGTTTGGGCAATAACGGCCATTTTTCATCTTCATCTCACTGTTTTACGTTTTACAAATTTTGACCTCTTTTGAAACTGTCAGATTGCTCGACATCGATTTTTGCTCTTCTGCTTTTGTTCTTCTAATCAATCAGTTTAACTAGTTAATTAATATCCATATTTCAATTAAAAGAGTACTAAATTAACTATCAAATAGATTATTTTTTTCTCAATTAGATAAAAAATAACGATATTAATTGAATTATTTTTGTCTCAATTAGTTTTGTTATTTTTGAATATGTGAAATTTTTTAGCTGTATTTGATAAAATGTTTACTAAATTTGTAGAGAACTTTACTGACAGCCTAATTTTACGCAAAATACTTATTTAATAATTGGTGCTATTTTGGTGTAATGGTGAACAACAAACTCGAGTGGAATGATCAAATTGATAGCTTTACAAAACTTATGTTGGACCGCATCTAGAATACTGTTTGCCTGACTGCAATCCCTATTTAAAAAAGGATATATCTAGAATATGTAAAGTCTCGATTTGGACTTTTGGGATTTAAGCCAGGAAATAAGTAAAACTATTAGATTTAGTTAAAGTTTATTAAATGGAATCCCAAGTTATAACAAATAGTTATATAGTGGCTAGAACGTGTGTTGTAGCTGCAGTTACTTAGAACATGCAACTCTAAGTAACATATAGAGACATGTCAAGACTTGGGTCTTAACAAATAGAACAAGTACAAAGAAGAGCAACGAAATTTGATACAATTTTATAAAATTCAAAACAGATTCAGGTATTATGATCCAGCGTTAAGTGCTTTAGTGAATTATGAATGTCCAAGTGGAGGAGAAAGGAGAGCTAAGCATCGAATTCTCTCGGAACTAACAAAATGGGAAGCAAGGAGAAACTTCCTATCTAATAGAATAGTAAATAAATGGAATGCGTTACCCACATCTACTACGTTAGTTGTTCTGATTTGTTAATTTAGTTAAATTATTATTATGTTAAAAAATACAAATCTGAATGGGGTAGTTGACTCCCACCAAGAAAGCATCAAATATAGGAAATGAGACATATAGTGGAAATCCATCGATGAACTGGTGATCCTCCTAGGTTAAAATTGAATTCTTGGCTCATTGATCATTTCAAACATTTGTCTTTAATTTCTCTTATTTTTTTTAACATCGCCTTAAAGGCGTTCATTGAAATAAATAAAAAGATATAAAGTAAAAATATAAAAAATTTGTCTAATAATAAAAATAATCTTAATCTATTAACAAATATGTACTGTGTTTTAGTTTTTATTAATAAAATTTGGCTTGAAAATTATTATTTTTTAAATCGGAACATATTCAATAATAAAAAAGTAATTGATCTATTTTTGATAATCTTTTGTGATGAATTAGTTAAATTTAATAGTTAACTTTTAATTTTTGATCAGACTGTCCTTAGAATGTTTCCTTCCCTTTATTTTTTTTTATTAAAAATAAAAAAAATTTTCTTAATAAAAAAGTTTAAACACTTTTTTTACTCAAATATTTACCCACTTAATTGAACATTTTTTAATTAAAACTTCAACTAAAAGCTTTTAAGAGATGGAACAAAAACTCGTGATGTAAAAACATATTGATCGGAAATTGGTACCATTTAAAATTTGATTTTTTTACCATTTTTTCCTAAGAGAAAAAAATGAGCTTTGTTTCAAGACTTGAGCCTGTGTTGGTTTCATGCATTGAGTCGTCAACTGTGCACGGTTTGGCCAATATTTTTCGCAACAAACACTGGCTATTGAAGCTCGCTTGGCTGGCCTGTGTTCTGGCCTCTTTTGGCTTCTGCCTCTCCAATCTCATCTCCTTATTTTTGGCTTATTTTAGCTATGAAGTAAATACCAAGACCGAGTACCAACAACTAGGCTCAATTCAATTTCCCACAGTGTCCTTTTGTAACAAAAAGCCCTTCAACTTCAAAAATAACAATACCAACACAGAGATAATAAAGAAAGATATTGAGGCCTTGAAAAAGGAAATCTTTGATTTGAATGAACAAAATGCCAACACATTTTTGACATTGGTAGATAAGGATTTTCACTATCCAATTTTGCTTCATAAATACAAGGACATGTTGCCAAATATAAGTTTTGATATTGATGATTTGTTGGTAAATTGTCAATTTAATATGGTAGACTGTAACAAGGATAATATAGAGCGCTTTACTTTGCCAAACTTTGGCAATTGTTACAAATTTAACTCTGGAAAGAGTTCAAATGGCCAAAAGATTGAAATAGAGAAGACAAAGATACCTGGCAAAAAGTATGGACTTAAAATGGAGTTTTACACTGGCCATTTGGAGCCTGATTTTGACCTAATCAGGGCGGGTGGCATTCATCTGATGATACACAACTCGTCTGACGCCATTTTCAGCGAGTACGACTCGATTAGCCTGGCGACCGGCTTCGAAACCGATATTGTTCTCAGCCAGGAGAGCAGGCACAAAATGTCCAAGCCTTATAGCGGCTGTGTCCAAGATCCAACGTCATCTGAAGCATTTGATTCCAATCTTTACAGAAAGTGTGTTCAACTGTTTGGCAAATACCAGCAAAAAACATGTCTGATAATGTGTTATTATGAAAATATTTACGAGAAATGTGGATGCCATTATCCAGAGGCCATTGGCGCCTCGTATAACTCAACATGTAAAAACAATTCTCAAATGGAATGCTCACAAATGGCTTTTGTAAGCTATTTGGATGAATCACCAGGATGTCTTGATGTGTGTCCAGAGGAATGCAAAATATACAAATTCAAAAAAGAGCTCTCTTTTGCAAATTTTCCTTCGCCATTCTATGCTGAATTGATGGCTGGCAATCCAACCTACCAGAAAAAGTGGAACTTCACCAATCAAGACATTATCAAAGAAACAGTGGTGTCAGTGAACATTTATTATGATGACATAGGCATCACTTATGTCAAGGACACCGTTGCCATGGATACTGTACAGTTAATTTGTAATTTAGGTGGTATCATTGGAGCCTGCCTTGGAATGAGTATGCTAAGTTTGGTCGAGGCACTTGATTTGGTCATCAAGATTTTGTTAAGTCTTTTTGAAAGAAAAAAATCAAAGAAAGTCAGCTCAATTACTTAAAATACTTAATTTATTGATTAAATAAATTAGAACTAGAAATTAAATCAACTATCTTTAAATATATTTTCATATAATAATTAATGTAGAAAAAAAAACTAAAATTTTTGATATAGTATTTTAATTAATTAAGAGATAAGTTAAATCAAAAGACTAAGTGGAATTTTGCCAAATAAAAGTTCGGAAAAAAGGCTTAAAATCATTCCATTTAGTAATTAAGCAATTTACGTAAAATTATTAAAAATCGATTCATTTTTTTTTTATTTTAAAATACATTTTAATTTTTTTTCAAGTTTTATTAAATTTAAGAATAATTAAAAAAATATATAAATTAAGGAATTAGATGAACGGCAAAATATTGGCATTGTGAAGTTTGGAACAAAAAACAGAAAGCTGAATTTCTGAAAAAGTAAAACATGCTCGGTAAATTGATACACCTGGTACATCCTTTGTGCACAAAATTCTGAATTTTTTGTTCCAAATTTTAGAATGCCCAAAATGTTTTAATAAAACGATTTAATGGACTCAGTTAATTTACAAAAACAAAACCTTTGAACAAAGCACTAAAATTGGAGTCAATTAGACAAATTAATTATAAGCATAAAATATTCTTTGTCAAACAAAAAATTTATTTGAATACTTGAGAAAAGATTGTAAGACATTTGATAGAGAGAATGCTTCTTTTATTAAACAGTTATCAAAAGTAGAAGATCTGGCTCAAACAAATAGCACTGAATACGATTTAGCATTCAGTGTTATGTTGAGTGAATGGTGCCCTGAATGTAGCAACCCTGGACCAATCGACTCTATAAAATACTATTTTTATTTAATAGAATATTGTATGTTGAATAATCTTAATCTTTTTTTTTTATATTACAAGCTGAATTTTTTACTTAATTTTAAAATGAATATTTAATTATTTTTAGTTTGAATAATTAAAAAAATTTATAAATCATCTATCGATTAAAAATTTAAATAGGAATTAATAATTCTTAATTCAACTCTCAAGTCAACTCTTAAGTCTATAGTTCAATACTATGATCTCAGGCGCTCAGCAAGTCGTTAGTATTTAACACTGTGTAAAATAGTAGACATGGGATTTGAAGAAAAACCTTAAAATTATTTGTTTTCTTTTCTTTTCTCCTTTTTCTTTATATTTGTTCAGGTTAGAAGTGGCCATTTATTAATAAAGTTATTAGTTTTACCAGATCCTAACAGATCCAGACAAACACTATACAATTATATAGGTTTATAACATTATGAATTTTACTCAAAAATTTCTTTATTATTCTCTTCAAATATAATTTTTTTATTTAATTATAAAAACAATTATTTGTTTAATTTAATAAATAATTTGATTATTTTAATATTTTTAAAATCACGAGCTGTAAAAGCAGATCTTGGAAGCCATAGTTCAACAATTAATACTCATTTTACCATTTTTGACATTTGTGACATATTTAATTTTTTCAGACATGATAATTTAAATAAGAGGCTAAAAGTTATCCTAGCAAAAAAAATGATAAAAATTGTTATCACTTTAATTTTCACTATTCTTTCAATCAATGTGCTACAAATTGAGAATTGTAGACCTACAGATACTTTGTCTACAGTACAACTAACAACCACAAGATCAATTCAAACAAACAAAAGGTGTCCTAGACCAGAGCCAGTTTCCAACTTTAGTCTTCCTGAAGTAGACTTAATCCAATTTTGAAGAGAGATTTGATTAAATCAAATAATAATCTTCAATTTAATATTAATTATTTATTTAATATATAATATGATTTATTTTTAAATCAAAAATTAAATTTAAAATGTCACCCTCCTCTTTGTTTCAACCGGGCTTGGGACCGGCTTTGGCAGAGTTATGACGGCCCTAACTTTCCCTAAGAAGCCAGTGGGACGTTCATCATAAACAGCGCCACTCATCCGAGCACTCAAAATTGGCTGCGAACTCGGCAACTATTTAGACTAGCTTGGAACCACAAACCAAGCGACTTCTCTCTTTCAATTGAGATAAAGTCTTAACTTAAGGCTTCCAAAGTTACGTCTACCTGCAGAGGGTCAGCTGTACAGCAGATTCTCGCTCCTTTCGGATTCTATACTGGGAGATGGTCGAAGCCAGCGGCGCCCTCATACGACAAGACTTGGACAAAGACCCGTAGGCCTATGTACCCGCCATACAGCTCTTCTGCAGACTACGTGAAAGACCACACACACATACGGTGCATGTGGCTGCCACCACCCTCCTCTTTTTTCATCAGGGCTTGGGACCTGCGGATCGGCAGAGTTATGGTGACTGCTCCGAGTCCATTTTTTAAAACAAAATTCTTTTTTCAAAATTTTCTTTTTTAAAAAATGAAATGATTTTTGTCCAAAATGTCATCCTATTTATACCCCTTTGCAGAGAGTAACCAATTAAGTTATTTTGCTTAAAATAGAATTTTGGATGGTACCCAAACATTGTTTTTCGAAGCTCTTATAATTTACTAAGCTACCTTGACTTGCATCAAATTAAAAATCAATAATTGGGATTGATATTGAATCATTAAATTTGAAAAGCTTTAATTTTCAGTAGCTTTTTTCTTAACATTTGCGTCAGATTCCATCAAAAGCTTGCTCTTCACTTCAGCTCTCCCACTCTGATAAACCGTTTTAATTGCTTCCTTCTGATTTGTTGTGGCCATGCCTTGTCCCGGCTATGAACTAAGGGACAATAGAAATAATTATATTTAATCATTAGTTATAATTAAATAAAATAATAAGAGAGAGCTGCTTGTACATGGAATCAAGTACGTGTCAAGATTCTTAAAAAGAATAAGGATTCATAAATTGCCGATAAGGTAAAATCAATTTTAATAAGTTCTAGTTGATAAATTATTCAAGTTATCTTCTAGTAGTAATATGACAAAAAATGATCCCAAATAAGCTAACTAAATAAGATATAGCACACGTTGTGTAGATTGTATTTTTTTGATATGATTTGTAAAAGTTTCAGGAATTTAAACATTGATACATTAGGAATGCTTTAAACACCACTGGTAAGGCCTCGTGAAATTGCTGAAGCTGAGAAATACCAATAAACTTAAAATGCTAAGCAAATCTAAATAAGAAAAAGACTTATATGAAGAGATTTATCTTTTTAATTCAACTATTAAACAATTTTTCCCTTCAAATTGAGAAGATATTGATTCTTGTTAATATTTGGAATACCTTAGTATATGGCTTATTCCGGATCTAATTATTACCTAGAACGAGTCTTAAGAGATGCCGGAGGCGGCGAATTGAAGAGTTCGAAAGGATTCGTTCTCTCCTACATTCAGAAAATTATCAGTTAAGACCTTTCTCTATCTGATTATGACTTTTCTCACTTTCCCGACTATGACCATGAGAACTGCGCTTCAGCTAGCTTTAAGAAACGGATTATTACAGATGGTTCTCAATAAGAGTCCCAATAAAACATTTTTGTCATTTGTATAAATTCCGTCTAATTAATTTTTATCATTAATTTTCTTAAAAATAAAAGGCTTTCTCTAATAAGATTTTTAATATGACGCCAATCTAGCTGAATACTCTAAAAAGTCAGATTAAAATCCCAAAATCATATTAATAATAATCCTAATGCTTCTATTTATAATCTTTTTGAATTTAAAAATACCTCGATTAGTTGATTATAAAGGAAATATAGAATATTTAAGTCTTTATTAAATTTAATTCATTTATAAAAGTTTATTTTTTTTTTAATATTTTTTCTATTCAAATGGACGAATTTGCAGAAAAATGAAGAAACATCTACCGAATTTCGATTAGATGTCTTTAATTTAGATGAGTTTGAATTTAAAATTTAAAACAAAAACTTAGTGAAATATTCACTTTGTTAATATACTCGTTTGCCATGTTAAAAGATATGTATACCAGAATAAGTGGTGCTTCATTTTATTAGAAAATGTCTAAAAAAAGCAAAGTAAAATTTTTGATCAAATTTCAAGCGCTCAATCTTGCTCAAACATTTTTAGATGCGCGATTAAATTCAATCGCTGATTTTTTATTCTTTTAACATTTCACAGCTTTATTTTCAAACTTTTGAAAAAAAGGATTGTAATTTCCAAAAATGCAATGAAATTTAATTGCGCATCGTGACACTTTTTTTGTCTCAAATGACGTCATGTATTAAAATTGATTTTAAAATTTTGAAATTCGAGTTACATGAAATTTGATCGATTTTAATTTTTTTTTTTTAATTTACGATAAGTGATTACATTTGAAGGCACTTTTGCCAATTTTCAAAATTAATTTTCTTTCCTGGTCTTTTGACACTGTCAGGTGCATAATTATCCAAATTCTGATTGCAACAAGAAAAAAATTATGTTTTTTTATAATTTTTATTTTAAATAAATAATACATAAAAAAGTTCAGAATCTAATAAAGCCAAACGCTTAAATATCTTATGGTAAATCTAAAGTTAAATTCTTCAATTACGTAATACTTTGTAAACTCAATTTATTTGGTGTTATAAATCCTATCTGCCTTATCCGTGTTTGATTTCTTAAGTCTGCTCTTGGAATAATGAGGCATCTTGGGCTCAGAAAACATTATGCACAATCAGACTGGTGAACAATTCACGTTTAAAAGACACCTTTAAGTCAAGACGTGACGGCTTTATATGATTTTTTTTCTATTTTAGCTAAATGTGTGCATTAGACAAATTAATTTTAGTTTATCTGACGCATTTTGGCTTTCGAATCACATTATTTAAGTTAACTGACGTGTTGCCAGGCTTTTTCAAATGCTTTAGAAATACCAAAAATAAACAGCAATTTTTTTCTCATTTTGGTGACTTGTCAAAGTTAGTTAAAAGAGGAGATGTGAGCCAAGCCTCTCGCTAACGGCTGTAACGGCTTTCCCCGCTCCCAGCAGGCCTGTGTTCAATCTTATCCAATGAGAGCCGATTGGATGCAGGTGTTTTAGAATTAAGATTGAAGCGTATCCTCGAACCTCAAGACTAAGAAAGGCAAGCTCGGAAGATGCTCTTTAACATAGTACTTGGAGGTTGTGGTCACTCGAAAGGATCATAGAAAATTCCACTTTGAATATGTCCAAAAAACGCGTAATTTTCGATATTTCAAAGTTAAATTTTTAACTCAATCCTTAACGTATCAAGACAAAATTTAAGTCACTTATAAAGCACTAAATTCTGAGAACTTTGGCTTTTAAAGTGCAGGAAAACTCTAAAAATTGACAGAGTAATTGCACTTTGAAATTTAAAATTTTTAAATAATTTTAAACAGGTATACACATTCCTACTGAAAATTACATGCTCTCTCCAAAAGAACTGCATCTTAATTTAATCAGAAAAAATCAACAAATTTAACTAGTTCTAAAACAAAAGCCTAATTTACCAATAGATAAAAAAAAACATATATATATAAATTCTAATTAGATAAATATTTTAGATTTTATACAAATAGTAGTGTTTGTTTGAACACGGTGCTACCGCCTACTAGATTTAAATTTTCCAGTCTAGAAATATTTAATTATTTTTAAGGTAAATTTTATAAACAGAAAAACAAACCTACAAGTTCTCTCAACTAAAATGTCTATAGTTTGATACTGATATACCATGATCTCATGAGAAAGTCAAGTTGGTAGTATTTATCACTGTGTAAAGAATTAGCCATAAAGCTAGCTACTAGTAGGAAAAAAATCAAGTTTCTTACAAATGATCGATGCTTTAACTGTAAATAAAGTATCCCCAAATAAAAGTAGTGGGTAAAAATCATATATTTATAAAATTAGATAACAGACAATCGAAAGAAGCAGTTAAAGATGGAGAAATGTTTACTCCTTTTGTAGTGTTGGTGAATAATCAGTAAAAAAGAATTTTTTTCATTTGCCAAATGGCTTTTATTAAAAATCTAAATAAAGTAGAAACGGCCGTCTAACCCGAAAAGGAATAATATTCAATCTATGAATATTTATTCTTCTGTTTGTTCAATTGGCCGTGTAGAGCTGTAGCAGCCGATTCCATTGAACTTATCTAAAGCCATTTTAGAATTAGCGATTGACTCAGATTTCACCACATTTTCTGACAACTTAGTCCAATGCGGAAACTACCCTGTTTGAGAAAAATACATGTCTGGCACTTAGCCCAGCCGCAAAATCGTTTCTAATTTGAGCAGAGAAACTTTCTCTTTGAACTCTGATGCTATTTCCTCTTAACGCCCCGGCTCGTCCCTTGTTTTCTGATTTATTCACTAGATTCTTGACCTAGCCTATCTTTTCTATTCCATTCACTAATTTGCACATTTCAATCAAGTTCCCTCTCACTCTCCTTTCACTTAGCTTTGTCAGCCTCATTTCATACGACATGCTACTTACAGACAAAGGAATTTTGCCAACATATTCACATCCCTTTTCAAACTTGGATTCCAAACCTGCACTTCGTAATCTAGGTGGGGCCTCACCATGTATATGTACAATTTTACCCACAGTCTTTCCTCTCTACTTCTAAACGTTCGCTATCGCACAAGCACTTTTTTAAATAACCTGGTTTATAATAATTTATATTATTTTTTTGTATAAAAATCAAGCAATAATTTTCAAATGATTGGACTGAAAGGAAGGATTAAGTTGCGTTCCAACCTGCCTTGGGTACCTCCCGAATCATTTTTTTAAATAATAAAAAATTGATTTAAAAATATTTCTCTTAATCATCGCTCAAGAGGTGTTTTCTGAAATAAATAATAAATAATAATAATACGCTAGCTTTTATAAGCCTTTTATAGGCCACAAGCGGACATGAACTTTTAGATACATTGTTTAAGGACTCTTCTCGAGACGAAACGCGCTCATCTACTTTAGATAAGTATAAAATATACACGAATATACAGCTATAATAATTTTTATAATGATAAATAAAGTATTCTTGTTTTTATTAGCCTAATTTTATCTTAAATTAATGTATATTTGTTTACCGATTGTCTATGAATGGCTTTTCCAGAGATAAATGCCGACAGTTTCCTCAACCTCACGGCTCCTTTCATAATTAGACATATTTGACCAAAGAAAACTTTCAGTTCCAAATTAAATTGCATTTTTTAATTTTTGAAAAATTAAGTTTGTTTTAATTGGTCTATTAGCTGGTTAGTAATTAAAGATAAGAATTAATTATCAATATTTATCTACAAAACGATTAATTTTTAGCTAATTTAAAGCATTTAAGCATTGGATGCTCAAGTTTCACCTTGTTTATAGTCGAATTAGCCTAAAAATAGAGAAATTAGCTTAAATTTAGACCATCTTAGTAGGCTCACAATTTATTCGCGGTGATTATGGCAAGATTTTTGAGCTTTGGTAAAAAAAGTATTAGATTATTTTATTGTCAAGTTTTTTTTTGATAATTATCTAAAGAAATATTCTAAAATTTTTCTTAATTTATTTTGCAACAGACTACAAGTTAATTATGAACATGTTTCTTTTTTATTGATTTTATTTAGAAAATAATAAATCAAAAAGTAAAATTAATTTACTTTGATATAGAGTGGCAACCGATGTCAGACAAATGACTAGGTCTATTCAAATTTACTTGGCTGAAAAATCCAAAAAAATCATAATGAGATGATTAAGAATTTAATTAATCTATTTTCCGCCAACTCATTTAGGTGCACAGTTCTTTCATAAATCGAACACTAAATGAACCTCAAGGAAAATTAATTTTTATCTGTTTGTCTTACTAATGAATTTTAACTGCCAGAAATTACTTCAATTAATGTAAGCCTATGACACAGTTAATTATTTTTCGTTCATTTTTATAGTTTAGCATTTTGCTAAACATTCAAGTCTGTTAATGTTTGTCTTAACCAAAAATAATCATAATTTAAAATAAATATAAACTAAAATCTATATATTCATAATGAATAGTGAGCTTATATTTATGTTCTCTTCGTACACTAGGAAATAAGACTGTCATTTGCTACTTTATTTTAAGAGTCAAGGATAGATGGTGCAGACCATCTGAATTGGTCGACTTTGAAGGGGTGCACATGAGTCAATTATGCCAAGAAGCAAATGAAGCAAATCTAATTTTGCTTGAAGCTTATTTAATGGAATCCAAAATTATAACAAATAGCAGTGGTTTGTATGACTGGAAATTTTAATCATTAAATCTTTGTTTTTGTTCATTTGATTAATCCAGATCTCTGACTAGGTTAGCCTTTTCTAGTCCGTTCAATAATTTGTACATTTCAATCAAATCCTCTCTTACTCTTCGTTCACTCAACCTTGTCAAACCCACTCTCAAGAGATTCACATCTCCTTTCATACTTGGATTCCACATCTGCACTGCATAGTCTAGGCGAGGTCTCTTCTTAGATTTATACAGTCTTACGCACAGCTTATCCTCTCTGCAAGTAAACGGGTAATAAAAAGGAGTGCATAACAAACAAGGAGCATGCGTGTATTGCAAGTTAGGTGGCTTGGTCGCATTTAGCAAAATGTGAAGTGTTTCGAATTTTGTCCTCAAGCAGAGGATGAATAGGATTTGATTGTGTTTGACATAAAATATAGGTTGCTAGAGTTTTGGACTATATTGATTTAAAGTGTGGCTAGGAAATATTGAATTTTATGAGTGACGTTTGAATTAAAATTGTTTTATAGCTAGGTTAAAAGAGAGAGAGAGAAAAAAATTAATTTTATTTTTACTTTTGTACGTGTTGCCATAGTCTAGAAATCTTAAAAAATTAATTTTTTATTTTAATCTATTCTAGATTAAATTGGTTTTATTTTCAAAAGTCTAAGCTATTAAGAAACTGTGTGGCGAATATTTAGGCTAAAAAATTGCACTCAAATTGGCAGCAATAGAATTAAATAAGCCAAAGCCATCAGTTCTAATAGGTCATCTCGAAAATGTATTTAATTAATTCTGAACTGTTGGCCATGAGTTGATGCTGATTGATTTTGTTTACCTCAGAGCTAGCTGCCCTAGTATTTTCATTAAATGCATAATTATATTTTTTTAAAATTATTAATTTCCGTAAATCAATTGATAGCAAAAAATTTATTTATTTTTTTATTGATTTTTATTCTATCAGACATGAGTTTAATTAAATTATAGATTTTTTAATTTTAATTTTATAATAGAAAAAAAAATAATTTAATTTTTATTTTTTTCTCTTCATCTAGAAGCTATTTTAAAATTGATAAATTTTAAAGTATTTTATTTGACAATAGAAATTATAAGTTGACTAATTCAAATAATATTTTTGTGTATTTAGGCTTTTTAGAAACAACTCTTTTTTTTTATAATAAATAAAACTAGACTTGGTTTTATCATAATTCACCTGAAATTTGCAAAAATTCTTGTTTGTGACTAGAAATTGATAAAATTTTATATTTTTTCATTTTAGAATTTAAGTGAAAATTAGATTTTAGTGTAGACGAGACTTTTGTCTTCGACGGTCAGTGGTTATAGGCTTGGAAATGGTTATATTATTAATATGTGCATTTAACGAGACCCTAATTGACCTTAATAACAATAAAATAGGGCTAAACTTGGCCCACGTTACATTCTTATCAAGGGTGCATACCTTTTCCTAATTAAATTTGTTTTTATTTCTTTTTTTATGGTGATTAGCCTAGGATTGGAGTATAAACGAAGCACTATAGGTTGATTATAAGCGCATTTTATATTGTTTATTTAAAAAGAAAGATTAACTATATTAAAAATGGTATATTTTTTGCATTAATATACCTTGGCTATAGACAAATAGTTAGTCAATCAGTTTATCAATATGACAAGAAATATTCTAATTTAATAAAATGATATCTGTATCTATCATTTGATAAGTGTGCGCTAGAGTTTTAGCTGGATTGAGATATTAAGATAAGGAGTTATTAATCGATGGCAAGACTTGGGTATTAGCGTGGGGAAATGGTCAGAGCGATAGCATAGGAACAATAGTAATAGAAAAAATTAGATTTATTAACCATTTATTATTAATATTTAATTAGATGTTCTTCTTCATGTGATCTTGGTCCTTAAAAGGGCCAAAAACTTGTCAAGTATTTAATCTGCAGTTTTATTAATGATCAAATTTTTGTCTTGATACTTTAAAGACTGAGGACACAATTCAATTTTGAAAAATCGAAAAAAAAACAGTTTTTTGCACTTTTTCAAACGCAAAATTTTCTATGTTCTTAACAAGTGACCCGAACTTCCTAGTAGTATGTTAAAGAGCAGCCGTTGATCTTGTTTTTGACTCACTCGGAAGTGTTACAGTTATGAATTCGCAAAAATGACCATTTGATTAGAAAAAAAATTATTTTCAAAGTTGCATAACTCTGTCAATTTTTAGAATTTTTCTGCACTTCAAAGTAGAGAGAATTTAGTGCTTTATAAGTGACTATTTGCGGAGTCCCGCATATTAAACGGATACAATTATAGCAATTAAAGAGATTTTAATTTCCAAAGTTGCATAACTGTGCTAATTTTATTGTTTATAGGCGACTCAAAAGCCAATTTAGGGCTTTTAAAATGAAAAAGATTAGATTAAATAAATGCTGCTAAGTTAGGTTATTTATGAACAAATATAAAATAAATGGGACCGGTCTATTAGTCACTTTAATTGAGACAAAGTCGTGTTTTTTATGGCTCTTCTTGTCACTATTGATAATATTTCTGATATCTGCATTTATTTAGATGTCTTCAAGTCGATGTAAGCAATTAGCTAAATTGAGCAGTTTTAGTATTATTGTGCTTTTTTATGTAGGCCTGATCGAACCATTGCTCCTTCGGGAAGTTCTATTTAAAAATGCTTCAAAAATAAATATTTTATTTCTGTAACGTTTCAAAATAAGGAGTGTTATCTGACTTTTGAGCCTGTTCACTAAGCAGATGTATTCAGGGACTTAGTTAATTTTTCAATTATTCATTTATTTGTGTTTGTGTTAATAAATAATAAGGAATGAGTTATTAGGTACAGTAAAAGTGGCTAAATGAAAGAAGAGACAAGAAAGACAATTTTTATTTATTTATTTAATTAAAGTTTTAGCCCCATGGACAATTTAAAATAAAAATTGATAGAAAATTAAATATCCATTTTACAATTAAGTAAAAAATTTAGTTTGTTATATACAAAAAAATGATTAAGATTATTCAACATACAATATTCTATTAAATAAAAATAGTATTAAAATAGTACAATATTAATGTAAGAAAAAGAAAGAGAAAAAAAGTAAAGGTGGCACAAAATTATAATGAAAAGAGTGAATAGTTAGAATATTCTTCAATTACACATGATTCTCCTATTAGCTGAATTTTGTGTCACCTGAAGTTTTCTTGTTAACTGTTCACAGAGTAAGGAATATAATAATCAATTATGGATCAAATTAAAGATTTATAGATAATTGGAAGAATTTTTAATTCATTAAGTCTTGCAAGTAGAGTTCGACTGAATTTTGATAATATTTAAAAGTGAAAAAAACTTATTTAAAAAATAAATAATATTTCTTGTATGAGTGTCTTAAAACTCAATGATTCACCAAACATGACTCTCAATAACTTATTATTAGTAGCATATGAGATCTTGCCAGCTGAAAGGTAGAGTGTGAAACATTTAATTTTAACACATCTTCTAGAATCAGTATAACTATATTTTCGTGATGACATTTTCAACTTCCATTTTACTAACCAAACCTCAAGTTCTTTACTTGATTTTCTAAATGACCTGTTTTTCCAAAAGTAAAGTAGGTGACAAGATCATCAGCGAAAAGGAGCGTGTAATTCTTAATTGAATCTTTTTTTGGTATATCATTTATAAATATATTGAAAAGAAGAGGGCTCAAGACTTAACACTTAGGGACACCAGCTTAAATCAAGAACTGCAAAATAGTATAACCTAAATTAATTTTTCTGATGTAGATAAAAGACAAAAAGCAAAGCATCAATAAGTCTTAAATTGATTATTGATTTTGTTTACCTAAAAATAAAAATTTTTACATGGTAAAAAAGATGTTGAAGTGTTTTTTAAAATATATTTTATTTTTATAATTTTAATTTATTTGTTTGTTCTGTTTGTTTTTAAAATTCACAAAACCTTTCTTTTTCATCTATTTGTTATTTTTTATTCAATTGATTCTTTGCTGTTTATGTTGCTTATTTTGACTAATTAATTGACCTTCAACTAGAAAAATGAACCTCAATGGCTCATTCAAACAATTAATGCTTATTTATTCTGACACATAAGACTAAAAAAGCAATACTATTTACACATTATGCTAATTGATATCCGATCTAAGGCACTTATTCGCCATTGTTCGGGTTCTAGTGTGTGTATAGATGCGCGAGCATAATTTATGCTCGACGTGTGTACACGCAGCCAATGAGTGTACACATGTGTGAATGTATGTGAGTGTGTGTGTGTGTGTGTGTGCGTGCAGAAGAAGCTTCACTCGAGAGTTGGTTCACAACTGACGAGCGATTCGTTAGCTAAATTCTCAATATAGCTCATAATTAGCCGACCGAGTGTCGCTAGCCCGACTCAGCAAAGCTACCTTCGGGCCAGCACATACACACACCTCCCCGGGACCCGTCCCGACCCCTTAAACCTAACTAACATATTTCTCCATGTTTAGAATAGCTTTTTACATTAAATGGACTTTTACTAATCGATAGATCAGTCGAGCCAGCCAGCCATGTCCACAACAGCAGCCCAACCGACAGTGATTAGCAACAACAGCGGGACCGGGCCCGGCAAGCGGCCCCTAGCCGTCATATCCGAGACGAGCACGGCCGCAAACGGCGCCACGGCCCGCTCGAGCCAGTCGGCCGGCGCCGCCCGCAACCGAACCCGCAACGCCGACGACCCACACATAGGCAAATACCGTTTGATCAAAACAATCGGCAAGGGAAACTTTGCCAAAGTTAAACTAGCCAAACATGAACTCATTGGCAAAGAAGTGGCCATCAAAATAATCGACAAGACCCAGCTAAATCAGAGCTCATTGCAAAAGCTGTTCAGAGAGGTCAAAATAATGAAGTGTCTGGATCACCCGAATATAGTCAAGCTATACGAGGTCATACAGACCGAAAAGACGCTCTATTTGGTCATGGAATATGCCAGTGGTGGCGAAGTGTTTGACTATTTGGTCGCCCATGGCCGCATGAAAGAGAAGGAGGCCCGGGCCAAATTTAGACAAATAGTCTCGGCCGTGCAGTACCTGCATCAAAAGCACATTGTGCACAGGGATCTGAAGGCCGAGAATTTGCTCTTGGACGCCGACATGAACATTAAGATAGCCGACTTTGGTTTTAGTAACGAGTTCATGCCGGGCAACAAGCTGGACACGTTCTGCGGTAGTCCGCCGTACGCGGCCCCCGAGCTCTTCCAGGGCAAAAAGTACGACGGACCCGAGGTGGACGTGTGGAGTCTTGGCGTCATTTTGTACACGTTAGTAAGCGGCAGTTTGCCGTTTGATGGACAAAATTTGAAAGAGCTTAGGGAAAGAGTGCTGCGTGGCAAGTACCGCATTCCGTTTTACATGTCGACGGACTGCGAGAACTTGCTCAAAAAGTTCCTGGTGCTGAATCCGACCAAGCGAGCCTCGCTCGAGCTCATTATGAAGGACAAATGGATGAATGTAGGCTACGAGGAGGACGAGCTCAGGCCGTACAGCGAGCCGCAGGCCGACATGGCCGACCAGCGCCGCGTCGACTTTCTCCTCAAAGAGCTCAAATACTCAAAGGACCAGGTGGACGACTCGCTCAAGAACCGCAAATACGACGAAATAATGGCCACGTACATGCTGCTCGGAGCCAAGTCGTCTGAGCTGGAGCCGGCCGCTTCGTCGACTCACACGAAACCAGCGCCCATTGTCAAGCAAACAAGCACTGTGAGCGAAGGAGCCGCAGCGGACAAACGCGCTGACAATGCTGCCGACAAGGAGAATATTCCGAGTGTGCGCTCCAAGGCGGAGTCGAATCCCGTTAACGAACAGCCAATCAGCGATTATGTTGTAAAGAAGAGTGTGCAAGAGCAAGGTCAAGGTCTTGATGCTAACGGAATAGTGCTGATCGAGGAAACAGCTGCAACAGGAGTGGATACAGAGCACGAATCAGAGAAGAAGGATGTACAAAAGGCGGAGCCTGTTGAAAAGGAGAAGGAGACCGACACAGAGCGTAAACAAATAGATGCTGAAAAAATACTACCGGTCGAGGACGACTCGAATAAAAAGGACAATAGCGAGCAGGCAGCCACACCGGCTATTAAGGAGGAAAAGCCGCAAGTAAACGGCACATCCCACATACCACAGCCTGTCTTTTCCAATCGTAGTTCTATGAGCCAGTCGAGTAGTGCAGCGGCAACGCATCGGCCACAACGAGCATTGACCACCAATAATGCGCTCACAAATATGAGAGTGCTGAAAAAGTCCGATACTGGACGAGGTGTGTTGGACTTTCCCAAGTCAGCATCGACCGATAAGTCACGCATTGAGACATTTATAAACCGCAATTTGCCAATGAGCAGTGTTGGAGCGACCGGCAATGCGGGCACACTCGACACCGAATCGATTAACTCGGCTGTCGGCGTGTCATCGTCAATGCGCGCCTCTCATTCGTACAGAACCAAGGCCGAAATACTACAACACGCCGCCAATCAATCTCACATACCAATACACAATCAGCAAGTCGGAACAGCCATCGGCACCGCTTCTGTTCTCACATCAACCATTAATCCAAATATTAAGTCGCAAAGCGCGGCGCCAATCAAGTCCAACGAGTCAATGAGTGCCAAAAGTGAACTCAAGCCAAGGTTAGTCATCTTATCTTTAGTTTGTTTTTATTTATTGTTTGAATCAAATGCTAGCGACGAATTTAAAAAAGAATTATTTGTTAAATTTGGTTAAATATCAAGTCTTTATAAAGCAATGTAGATAGTTTTATGTTAGACAAATAGCCCGGTTGACAGTCTTGTGTTGTTTTTTGCATTTGTTTGACTGTTTGTCAGATTATTAATCTTTATAGTACAATTAGTTAATTAAGAAAATAATTTTTTTTTAAGTATTTATTTAAAAATATAAAATTAAATGATAAAGTAGTTGAATACAAAGCCTGTGTGGCAGGACAGTACTTTAGTCAAAACGTGTTATGTTCGTACATGCATGTCTTCACATTTCAACCAATCAGATATCTTAGATATGTGAATTGGTGAATAAGAGGTGGTCAAGGATATGGTCTAACTAAACAAACGTTCCCTTTAAGGAGTAAGGCTCGACAGACGCTGTGAGAAGAAAAAGCTAAAACGTGTTTGTACATGCATTGGTATGTTATCTGGCTATTAAATAACCCTCTATTGCAAGTGCTCTGTTCGTACATGCATGTCTTCACATTTCGACCAATCAGATATCTTATATATGCGAATGAGAGAACGGATGGTGGTATAGGACACGGGTCTTATCAGACTATTCCCTTAAAGAAATTGATTTAAGTAAAAAAAGGGTAGATTAGTACATGCATTATAAATGTGATTTGGCCATTAGGTTTTTGTACATGCATACACAAAATTTTTAAAAATAGAGCTGATTTAAGTTTGAATAGTGACATTATTTTTAATCAGCGTAGCCTAACAAGAGGTTTTCTAAATTAAATATAAATAAAAGTCTTACTGTGTATTCTTTTTTTATATCGAGCATAAATTTAAAATATCATAGTGAACGAGGTCATCTTAATTTAAAGTTGAAATAAATTTTTTGCTCTTAATTAGTTTTTAAGTGTTTAGCACTAGAAGCACCAGAGAAGTCATTTTGGCTTCTCTTGGGAATTCTGAAGGCCTATAAATAATTGAGAGCATCTTTAACTTAAGTTTAACTAATCGACTGAATTTTTTCGGTGCTCTAGTGCTTAATATAGTTTGCAAAATTTCTAAACTGATACAAACTAAATGCTCAATTAAATTTTGATTTTTTCTTCCTCCAAATTCTTATGTTTTAAGACAAAACTATAAAAAGTAATTGTTCACTTTTATCTAAAGTAATTTGAAGATAATAGAATAACAAAATATAGCCCGTCAATGACTGTATTGATCAGGTATTTCTGTTTCTTATAACACAAAACAACAAAGAAGAAAATAATAATGATTAACTTTTACTCTGGCTTTACACATTGTTAAATACAAAATAACAATACCAGGCTTATAAATTCACGGTATTGCAATGTGAAGCTATAGACATTTAAATCGACTAGGGTCGGTGATAAAGTTATTGAGAAGACTGCCATATACAGAACACATACAGGCATTTGACAATTATAGATATGTAGGCTACAAATGTAGTAATGTAGGCTACAATTGTAGATATGTAGACTACAATTGTAGTCATGTAGGTTAAAAAAAATGATTTGTTCATATAGAAACCGGGCATATGTCAACCAGATAATAGTGTGCAGCTGTTAGACTTAACTATGGCCTTATGATAACCGCTTTACTTTCATTGGACTTACATTAGCTATAGTTTGGTTTAAGCTCAAGTCAAACGGCTCACCTAAGAAAATTAGTTCATCGGCTGGACAAGTAATAGAGACTAATTTAGATTTACTAATCCCGTGTAAACATATTGTCTTAGATATTTCTAACATCTAACCGATTTAACCAAATTTAACCCCGATAAGCTGACTATTATCTTCTTGTTACTTGTTCCCTTGCTATGCGCCCAAAGTACTTATCAGGAATTTTTTTACTAGCAACACTACAAATAACGCCAACGCACTTACGGCTGCTCATTCTCCAACTACAACCACAACAACTACTACTACAAATAACAAAAATACTACAAATACTAGTAATACAACAACAGGAGGAGGCACAAAAGCCCAAAGTCCTGCCAGTAATAATAGCCGACTGAACCAATTCAATCGTTTGGCTACAGAGCGCAAAACAGTGCATGTAATGGGCCTGGGTGGCAAAGACGGCCAGATAAAACGGGACAAGCAACTGATGAATCAGTCGGGCGCGACCGGCTTCAACACCGGCAATTCGAACACCCTGACACACCATAGCTACGTGCCCGGCCAATCGACCCTCGACTACACAATGAACGCGCGCAGCAACACAAACACCGGCTCGTTCTTGCAAAAATTGTCCTCTAAATTCACACGAAGGTACGATCCCTCTTTTGTTTTGCTATTTTCTCATCGACTTTTTTTTTGTCTTGTTCTTTAATTTAATTTAACTATGACTAACTTTGGCTTCAATGCTTAGACTAGCTGCTAACAGACCTAACACGGCCATCCATACATAAGACTTGATAGGAGCCTATTTCTTTTTTAAATTCGGCCTTTAAAGCCGTCACTTAAATTAATTGCTAGGTACACACACGAGACGGCCTCGTTTAAAAACCGTTTTGGCTCGACAAATAGTTCTGTTACGGTGCCTGTGTACAACAGTCACTCGCTAAACGTCGAGCATGCACGAAGCCGCAATATAAGAAATTTAAAAAATACATATAATCAAAATCGTGTTTATTTAAATAGTAACATTCATAACCGAGCAATCCAGTCCGCTTCAATTAATCCCGAACAAATCTCACGAACGTAAGAGCTTACTTTTTAAAAATATATACATATATACATATATAAATATATATTATTTTTGTTGCCTAAATCCTTTGCATCAGATCATATTCAACTTAATAATCTACAGCTATTCACCTTACAATTGTAGTCATGTAGGCTACAATTGTAGAAATGTAGGCTACAATTGTAGTCATGTAGGCTACAATTGTAGTCATGTAGGCTACAATTGTAGTCATGTAGGCTACAATTGTAGTCATGTAGGCTACAATTGTAGTCATGTAGGCTACAATTGTAGATAAGTAGGCTTTGAAAATAATTTTTTGGTTAATGATGGCTGAGATGATAAGTTGCTATGAAATAGCTATGGGTTAATAGATTGAGAGTGTTTTTTGTGTCGTCCTTATATTTGTATTGCACATTTAATTTTAATCAATTTAAACAATTGACTAATTTAATTTTACAATAAAACAGGAAGTCGATAAGGTCAAGTGTGCGCGAGTACGGCACAGGGCCGCACTCGGCGGTGCCGGGCGGTCATCACCTGACAGTGGACGCGGTGGGCGTGAACGCACTCAGCCGTCAGTCCAATCCGACCAGCCCTAGCTGCAATGAGAACGAAGTAAAGCCGCGCTCGCTCCGCTTCACGTGGAGCATGAAGACCACCAGCTCTATGGACCCCAACGACATGATGAAAGAAATACGCAAAGTGCTCGAGGCGAACAATTGCGACTACGAACAAAAGGAAAAATTTCTGCTCATGTGCATACACGGCGATCCGAACGCCGACTCGGTCGTCCAATGGGAAATGGAAGTGTGCAAATTGCCGCGGCTCAGCCTCAACGGCGTCCGCTTCAAGCGCATCAGCGGCAGCTCAATTGGTTTCAAGAATATAGCATCGAAAATCGCCAATGAACTCAAATTATGAATAATACACTAAAATAATATAATATTTATAATTTAAACAAAACAAAAAATATATACATATATATATTTTTATTTTTATTATCTTATTTTTTTTTTTTCTTATAATTATGATTTTTTAGAATTTTCAAATATTAGAAATTGATGTAATTTTCTTTTATCTTTTTAATTAAAAACATTTAAAAAAAAAAAAGAAGACGAACCAACAATAAGCAACAGGTGTCTTTGTTTAACTAGTTATCGAGTGCAATTGGTGCTTGACCAAACTAGGCCGAGTAGTTTCATGCTGTCGCTCTGATCGACCAGCGGCCTGTGTCTTTCTTATGTGTGCGCTCGGCAATGGGCTCTTTATTGTTTTGGTTTAAATGGGGTGACTGGCTTGGTCATTTATTTGTTCGGAGTTAATCGTTGCTGTGTGATCGTTTGTTTGTGGCCAAGAGGAATATGCGAATTAAATAAAACGATTTTTATACAATTTTTTTGTTTATTTTTAATATCAAAATTTAACTCTATTTTATTTTATTTTATTATTTTATTTTTTTTTTCATTTAAATTTACATAAATTCCTTAAATAAAATTCGTAAATCGTTTTTATTCAAACTTATGTGCGTTGACATTTAATTGTTAAAATTTCTAATAAATTTAATGTTATTGTTTTATTTTTGATTATAAATTAGTTAAGGTTATTTTTTATTAAATTTTATTTAAGTAATAAGCAATCTAAAGATAAAAATACTATTTAACAAATTATTGATTAATTAATGGCAAATAATAAATGTTTAAAACTATTTGTTTTATTGATTGTGACCTTTCCTCCTTATCTTATCTTATTCCTTATTCTTCTATTCATCTTTATAATCCATTTATGTAACACTCGTTAAATATGCTTACCAAATAACATTTCTTTTTTTTTTATACTTTACTGAAGGAGTTCATTACTCGAACAGTTTATACTTAATAAATGTTATTTACCGCAAATCCTTAAAAAATCAATTGAAGCTCAATCGATACGATGTCAACAGCAGTGGATGACTGTTCACCTTAATTGTGACTGGGATGAATTCGAGGATTACAAAAAGCACGAACCTTTACTATATGTCATAGTACAGTAAAATCCCTCAAATGTGAACACCGGCCGTCGCGGTCAAATTTTGTTCACTTACGGGGGTGTTCACATTTGAGGATGTTCATTTTGAGGAATTTTACTGTCCCCGATTTAGTCGATTTCAAGAACGGAAAATTTTCATGTAGATGGTACATCAAGAATAACATTTGCAAGCACTTGATTGGTATGATTTGTATTATTATTGGTGATAAAAACTATTATTTTGGTTGAAATAGTTATTTTTTGGTTTAAAATAATTAATAAATTTGGTGAAAAATATATTTATTCGGTTCATTTTTTATTATTTTTTATTTTTTTATTTTTTGGTGATTTATTTTGGAGAAGTATTTAATAATTATTTGGTGAAGTAGAAATTTAGTGTCCTTTTATTTTTGTATTGGAAGTTTTGTATTATATTTCACAATGAACATTTTAAAAATCTTTACTAAGTCAGTTAAAGATTTAGATTTGCAAAGCATCTTAAGTCTATTGGTATTTCTCAGCTTCATCAATTTCTTGGTCAATATAATGCAAACTCTATTATATTGATTAAGAATGGCAGAGTTGGACAGCTGAGGTTAATGGTATTAAATCAATCTTATCATTAAATAAAGTATTAGTTATAAAAATCTTTCTGTTGTCCCATATTACCTTATAGATATAGAGTCAAACTAAGTGATCAATTTCCAACAACAGCAAAAGTTCGCCAAGTATCTATTATTAATCTCCTCTTATTCAGTATTTTTATTAATAATAATATAGTAGATGAACAATCCCTATGCTTTACAAGGAGCGAATAAAAAAAACAAAAAAAGCGAACCTGCAAAATGGCTCTGTAAATTGAAGATGAAATTCTCATTTGAAAAGTCAAACGATCTTTACAAATCTTTGATGGACTCAGTCTTGAAATATCATAAGAATAAAACATTAGATCAATCAAATGAATATTATTTTATGATTCAATAAATAAAACAATTTAATAAATTTTATTTTATTTAATTCTATTTTTTTTACACCACCCTAGAGTTGTTTACTGAATAAAAAAACACAATATATTTAACCTTTTTTTCTTTTAATTAAAAGCTTAGCTATTTTGAACCGGCCCTTATTTTTCCCAAGAAGAAGATCAATATTCAAAGATCCAGCCTTGGCAATAAGAGGTAATAGCATCAGAATCCAGAGAGAAATTTCCATTTTAATCCTTGTAAAATTATATTTTAGACAAGATATAAATCTTAAAATGAAAAAATTTAAACTTGAAAGGACTTGGTCTCTTTTTATCAAGGGCCAAGAAAAAATGGTTTTTCCGAAGGAAAATTTAAATTAAAAAAACTTAAATAAGAAATCAAATACGTGACAGGTTTTTCCAAAAGAACCAAGCTTCAATAAGAAACTACCACATTAGATAAAATGAACATAAATTTGATATAAACCAATTTAAACTAGAAAATCAATATTTTTATATGTTAATTATTTAGGTGATTGTAGATTAAATATTTGTACATATGATATTTAATAAATTTATAAAAAATTTATTTTATTAATTTTAATAATAATTAACTTTTAATGTATATTTTTATTAATTTGCTTTTGTTTAAGAAACAGTTAATTTTCCTGGCGGTGGATTGGTTATTTTGCGCATTGGTGTGCCAAGCTGATATGTGTGCGGATTGGCAGATAAATGCAAACCAGCCGAAGATACATATTGACTTGCAGACTTATCCATTGTATCCTTGAAATTTCTCTTAAAATAATCAATTTAGCAATTTATTTACCAAATATGTAGAGTTTTACTCTTTTATCTGTCCTATTTCTTGCAGTATTGTAAGGCACGCTCTCAAGATCACTGGACATATTCTCAATTTGCATTCGTTCAAACTTTTCCATTGCATCCTCCTTAATTACCAAAATTAAAATTAATTGTAGTCTTTAATTAAAAGCCTACATATTGCTTGAATACGCCGCTTCCAAAGTTGCCCTCATGTTCTTTGTACAAGCCTGATGTTAAATATGTCTCATTGTACCAGGCATCGAATTCTTGAAAATTTTAATAATCCGTTATTAAATTAAGATTAATTTCAATAAAATAATAAGTTTTTTATTAATAAAAATTCTTTTTTTAACATAATTTCGTTTCTTAGCAAATCGAGAAGTTAATTTTCAGAATAGTCTACCTCAGTACATAGTCAATTCCAAATAATTCAAGGACAAATGGCTCAAGAAACAGTCTAATTTACAGCAAGTAAAATTTTTGGTCAAATTTCAATCGCTCAATCTTGCTCAAACATTTTAGATGCGCAATTAAACTTCAATGCATTTTTAGAAATTACAATCATTTTTCAAAAGTTTCAAAACAAAGCTTTGAAATGTTAAAAGAATAAAAAATCTGCGATTAAATTTAATTGCGCTAAATTGAATTAAAATTGGATTAAAGATATAATATATTGACAAGTGGTTTCAACATATAAATGACTTGCTCGTGACTTTACGACTTTGTACAACACTGAGCTTGACCCAATAGTGTCGCAGTATTATTTCACTTCTACTACTAACTTCACAGTTTACACAAGAGTCAGACAAGACTGTGTTCTTTCTCCAACACAATTCCTAATTGTGATTGATTATGGGTTTTGTGAAATTCAGTACAAAATGGCAAAAAGAACAGAAAAAAGTGTAAAAAATTGAATAACTTTTTTTCTAAAGGTTTAAACCTAATTCTGTAAATGCAGAATGGTGCAACATTCAAAGTTGCATCAAATATCTATGTCTGCTAATTTTGCAGAGTTCAGCAGAAATAAAATTTCAATATAATCGAGTGAAGTGCATTTTGCAGAGATTTTGCACATAATTAGCAGACTTTTACAGTTGATGCAATTTAGAATGTTGCACCATTCTGCATTCACAGAATTAATTTTAAACTTTTAGAAAAAAAGTTATTTCATTTTTTTACACTTTGTTCTGTTCTTTTGTACTGAACTTCACAAAACCTTGATTATGTCATGAGGAAAACTACCAAGTAGAGATCTTCAATAAACCTATGCTCCACAAAGAGCATGGTTACAAAATTAACGCATCATCTATTCTTTATTAGTTTAGTTCAAAATAGAAAAAGCACATACAGTATGTCACAGAAAGTTAGAATCAAACTGAAATAAATAAAAAAATTTCTTTTTTTGAAATTTAAATGTTAAATTAAGATTGTTTATGCTTGAATTAGGTATCTAATTAAAGCTTTTAGAATCTCCTAGTTCTTTTTTGATTTCATAGATTATCCATTTGACCGAATCTACTAGACCACGATTTTTACAGCAGAAATGTGTCTAACAATCAAAATACAAGTTCTCTATTCATATTCGGTAACACTTATGTGTATTTTATTTTCTAGACTAGCTAGTAAAAATAAAAATCTCTCATTAAATAAATCCGAAAAACTGTAACTATCTCTTAGAGAACTTTTTTTTCATCATAAATAAATAAAAATTTTTTTGATGACCAAAAATTAAGACAATCCTTTACTCTTAGAGTTGTGAAAACGAGGTTACGGCAGTAATACAAAAATCCCTTGATACTTATTATTATATTTTCTTTATTATTTGTGGGACCAGAAATGGTCATTTATTAATAAACTATTATATAATGAGTTAATTTCATTATTGTGGTTATAAGCCACGCACTATCTGATTCTAGGATAAACACAAAAGCCATTGGGAAAGCCAGAGTCATCAAATTTAGTACATTGCACCATTTACCTTGTATTAAGCGTTGTCTGCATTGTTCAACCAAATTCTGGCAATAGACAATCTCTGCTTTCAACTCTCTCCACTTGTCAAAGTCATCTCTGTACCTTGACTTGAGGTCTTGTAGCTTTTTGATCAAAGCAAACTCTTCCTCATCGATTACAGTCTCTCCCACTTCGTTGACAAACTCTCCAAGCGCATATCTATCATTTCGCTTTCTATCAACCTGTTCCTTGGTCTGATCTATAAGCGACTTGGTCTCATTTATCCTATGAGCCAGATCGCTGTACTGTCTCCTCTTACTGGACAATATATCTTAAACAAAAATGCATTCACATCTCATTTAGACACCTAGGGCTAGCTATTTACCTTTATTCTCGTTCCATATGCGGTTGATTTCGTTGCCTCTCTCGGCCTTAAATTCCTCAAATGCTGCATTCTTAGATGGCGGAGTTCTTAAAAATGGACAGATAATTTAAGTGTCTCAATTAGGCTCAATTAGCTTACGCTAGGCGCTGAAAGTCTTTAGAGGTGTGGCCCACAGAGTCTTTTTTGAGCGCGTCGCTAAAGTCTTTGCTACTTGTCTTGACCGAGGCTTTGGGCTCGGGCACAGGCGATGAGCTCTTTTTGTCTGCTTTGAGGCGATTTTTCTTGGTAATCTTTAGCAAATCGTTCTTGGAAACTCGGGAGTCTTTGCCAGCATATCCGACCCCGAAGCCTTGACCATCCGAATCGCCAACCAGAGACGAGTCATCCACCATTGAGTATCCGGCTTTCTGGGCCTCGTTTATCTGATCAATGTCGTTCTTGTCAAACAGGGCGTACTTTTCCCTCAGTCTGCTCTCCACATCCTTTTCCATTACTTTGCATATTCGCCTAAAGGCGCTAAAAGTCGCTCTTATCTGCCGCACATTGACTATCTCTATTTCCTCCAGGCTTCCCTCTATGTACCTTCGGCACTGATTTTCTACCTCGAACAGCTGATGCTCGGACAAAGGCTCGTACGAGTGATTCTTTGTGTTTGTCAAAGTGTCGTGCATTGCCAGCTCTTGGCGCAACATTTTAACTTCATTGTCCAACTTTTGCATCATACGCTACAAATTTTAATTAATTAATAAATTATTTTTTTTTTTTATAAAAGTAAAATAAATTGATTTTAGCTCTTAAGTTTTTATTTTTTAATGAAAGTGGTAGCATGTTTGCTTGGGACAAACAAGATTCAGTTGTCTTACCTAAAAAGCAAATATTTTCTTGATTTAAGCTAAGAAAAGAGTTGCTCTTGGTTCACCATAGCCACGAGGGTGAAAAATGTATCAGTAATGACAGGAGAGAAAAAAGTGGTGCATTAATAAATGCTTTGTTTGAAGCTTGGTCAAGATGGACCAGAGAAAAGTTCAAAATATTTGAAAACACCAAATGAAAGTCATTATATGACAGTTATAAAGCTACCAAGTATATTTTTTCCAAAGCTTAGTGCTTTTTGGTCCATCTGGCATTATCTTTAAAAAATTAGACAGTCGTTTTCTTTAAACACAGTCTGGTACAGCTAACCATTACCTTTTAATTGCTCATAATTATGGAAATATTTGTCAAGTACTTGGAATGGAGTTCCAGAGCAAAAGATCACAGATTCAAATTGTTTGGTTATAAAAATGGGAAAAGTTGACAGATGAAAATAACCACTAAGATTTTTACCACTTAATTACTAACTTAACAAATGTTTAGAGTGAAAAAGTCAAATTAACAATCTTCAATATTTCTTAATGGAAACTAGATTTCTTAAAATTAATTTCTAAAATGTTTATTTAATAAACACATTTTTGATCTTTTTATAATTTTTTTTTCAAAGATTAAATACCTAATTGTTAATAATGATTTTGTTATAACACATTTTTAATTAAAAATTTTGAAAATTTAAATTAAGAAAAATTCATGAAATTAATTGTCGAAATTGACTAAAAAGAAAATTTTGTTAAATGACCACCACCACCCATTCTGCTTTCTGCTTCACTTTTAATCAATTTTTGCCAATTTTTTGGTAAAATGTGTTCTATCATTAATGACCTAATAGCATTTAAATAAGGATAGTTTCTTTCTTATTTGGTTTTGGAAAAGGATTGGTTATTACTTTAATTGAAACTCTAAAGATTGTCCAAGAGATCTCAAATAATGGACTGAGAGGTAAAAATATTGGTTATTCAACATTTAATTTTTGTGATGAAAATTTGTCTATAAGACTTTTCAAGATAAAAAATATTAAAAAAAAAACTTAATTAATTAAATACATTTAATCATTTGAATAAATAAAAATTTAAATAACTTAAATTAATAAATAATTATATTTAAACTTTTAATTAAACTTACCATTGGGTCTATAATCTCGTTGACAGCAGGCTCGACCGATACGTTCATCATTCGGCTAGCGAATCTCAAAGTGGACACCTTGAGCAGAAATGTTTAGTAAAATTTTTTAAATCTGGCCTAAATTTCTCACTGTTTCCTCCATGTGGCGTCCCTCTGGCCATATATTGGCAATCATTCTGGTCATGCAGTTGCCGCCTATTGAATCTTTGAGCAAATGTGTTAGCTTACACTGTCTGAATTGGACAAAAGGCTTTCTTGTATCGGACATGCCGATCACAGCTTGTTCAAGAAAAGACAAAGATTTGTTTATGTATTGAGCTTCTTTTTGAGTTATTCCTTGAGACTAAGGAAAATTGAATTGGTAAAACAATGGTATTAAAAAATTCTAAATGGCATTAGCTGTACCTGGGTTTTGGCCAGTCGCTCCGAACCAGCTAAATCGACTAAATTCAGCTTGGACAAAGTGTACTTGTCACTGGAGGACGAAATTGGTTTGCTCTCCACCCTAATTGTGAAAATACAATGCGATCTAGAGCTCTCTTTGTTCAATATGTGAGCACCTATTGATCTGTTTGTTTCGCCCTTTAAGATTTTATTTGCCAAAGTGCCAAATTTTCCAATTTAATTAAAAATAAATACTTCAAACAAAAGATTTAAAGCTTCTTCTTCGGACGAGCATATTTGGTATGTGAGTCCTTTGACAAAAACATCGCCTCTATCATCGTAGATCGAGAGACCAGAGCTGAACTCGCTGGCATTCGACAATGGCACCGAAGACAGAAGATCATACAGCTGCTCATTATAAATTTCAATGTAACCAATTCTTAATAAATTATTTACAATTTAATAATTAAAACATCTTTCAAATAAAGTTTAATAAATTAATTAATTTAATTAAATAATTTCTAAATTGCCACAGCTTTTTAAATTTTTTGTAATTTTGGTTTAAATTACGGCAAATTACGTTTCCTAGCCTCTGATCCAATTAACTTAACAATTGTCCAGATAGCTTTTTTTAATTATTTAAATATTTGTTAATTAAAGGTTAATTGGCATTATCCAAATCATAATTGAAGAATTTTATTAAATAAACACTTAAAACCGATTAGATTTTTTTGCCATAGACCCCAAATCCCTTAATTATATTGGTTCACTTTTTGCCAAAGTAGAAAAAGATAATTTTTTTTTATTGTATGGCTCAGACATGAAAAAATGCAACAGGTACCTGACTGTAAATGATCGGTCCTGGTTGTTGTGAATTTCTCTAAAAATGTGCTGAATAGTTCTTGGTATGATTCCACGCTGTTGGTAGTTTTCAGTGGCACCGGTCATAGAAAAGGTTTTGCCAGCTCCAGTTTGGCCATAGCACATCACTGTTCCATTGTAACCGTCCAGCACACTCAAAGCTATATCTTTGACCACTCTGTCGTAAACAGCGTCCTGTGTCACATTATGCATGATGCCATCGACTTTAAACGACCAGTCGTTTATTTGGTTGTTGACATACACTTGGCTGTTTGTTTTCTTTCTGTTATAAATATTTACAGTCTTTAAATAAAATTTTTATAACCAAGTCTAAATTAATGCCTATGGTGCTTTACTTTTCCATCTGTGCCAAATTCGATCATGTCATCAGCAAAGTTTTCGCTTGGTCTACTGCGCAAGTAAACTTTAACTTTGGTCTGTTTGGGTCCGGGCATTTTTGACAATATGTTCAGATAGTTTTTTTTATCCGTTTATTTCGTCTGAGCACAAGCTTGAATTTAGTAACTAATAAACTTTATAATTTAGTTGCCATGGCAACCGATTCAAAATCTAATATATTTATTATTATATTGCTAAATACTTTTTGATTGTTTACTTAAAACTGATTGACAAAATTATTAAAGCCTTTTGGAACTTTAAAGCCATCAGCTAGTTTAAAACCTATATTATAATTATTCAAATTTATATTTAATTTTTTAAAAAAACCTTTTTAATAAGAAAAGTCAAAACAAAAGCCTGTTTAATAATTAAAGAATTTCATATATTCTGTGATTTATTTATTTTTTATTTCAATAATAATAAATTTTTAATTATATTTTGACCAATTTGGTTGGCACCAAACATTGATTTATTTTCTGTCTGGTAAAAATGCTTGTCTTCTGTCAAGAGTTCTCCAAGTTTTGTCTAGATATACCAAGGTTAATTTGGCAAGACATGTGTAAAAATTTTATACTGAAATAATTGAAAGTTTAAGCAAAAAAAGCAAATTTGGTAATTTTAATTTAACCAAAAGGGTTCAAATGCTTTCTTATGCATTTAATGTTGGCTTTGGAAATAAATAACTTAATTAAACAAATAGGAAATAATAATATTATTTTGCTAGTGGGTGATCGCTCATTACCAGTGCAGATTTTATTTATTGATATGTAACTAACCTAGTCGAAAGCTAACTGAGAGCTACCAAGTTAAATATTTAACTTGGCTTGGATATTAAATGACATAAATATGAGCGTTCTGAATCTTGAGAGGATTCTTTGGTGGGTCATTTATTAAAGCATTAAAACCAATAATTTCTCCAAAGTCAAGTATTTTTTTTCAAGATTGTTTTAAGTATCAGAAAGTACCACATTTGGTGAAATCATTCAGAACAAGTTTGCTCTTGTAAATACTGTGAGCATTATCATAATTTTGCTCTATTAGCAAAAATTATATTCAAAAGCTCTTAAATAATTATTTTCTAAACTTAAAAAAAATTATTTTTCATAAAGCTAAATAAATAAAACCCCTTTGTCCCATATTCAAATATGCACTTTATTAATTTATTAACTATATAATATTAAATTATGAGATAATTTATTTGCCAAGAATAACAGTTGTTGGTCTTGGCTTACATTTGGCTCATTTTTTATTCTATTGATTGATTCATAATTACTCTTGGCAATGACAATAATTTACATAATCACATGCATACTCTACTAAATTAGAAGAAAAAGCCTAATTAAAATTAATAAAAAAAAAGATAAATTTTGAAAAAATGAGTTTCTTGAGCTCAAATTTTGCTCAACTTGGCCTCTTCTCGGAGAAAATTTCCACTTATGAACAACTTTACAAGTTCAGCGTGGACAACAGCGACGAATTTTGGTCCGTGTTGGCCAAAAATCGTCTCGAATGGATGCAACCATTCGACCAAGTTCACTCCGGTCTGGGCTTTGAGGATGTAAACTTTGAGCAAAAATGGTTCCTAAATGGTAAACTAAATGTTTCGGTGAATTGTGTGGACAGACACTGCCGCGCCAGCCCGAATAAAACAGCGCTCATTTGGGAAAAAGACGAGCCTGGCCAACAAGAGTCAATCTCTTACTCCCAACTAAGCTCGCTTACAAACAAATTTGCCAATTTACTAAAATCAATCAATGTTCAAAAAGGAGACACGGTCATTATTTACCTACCAACTTGTTTGTATGCAGTGGTTGCCATGCTAGCTTGTGCTCGTATCGGAGCCGTGCACAGTGTGGTCTTCGGAGGCTTTTCCTCCGAGTCACTTGCTTCCAGGATTGAGACTTGCAAGTCCAAAGTGGTCATCACATGCAACCAGGGCTGCCGTGGTGGCAAACTGATTGATTTTAAAAAAACTGTTGACCAGGCCTTGCAAGGCTGCCAGTTTGTCCAGCATGTTCTCGTTTACAAGCGAACATCCAAACATTTTGAGCTTAATTCCAATGATATCGTAATTGATGAAGTAATTAGAACAACAAATAAATAATTAATTAATTTTTTAAATTTTTATTTAAATTAATAAAAGATAATTGGTAATTTTTCTGATATTTGTGAACCAGTCGAGATGGACTCGAATGATCCATTGTTTGTTTTGTTCACATCAGGCAGCACTGGTAAGCCCAAAGGTCTGGTTCACTCGAGTGCTGGCTACTTGCTAGGTGCAAGTGTAACACAGCAGCTGGTTTTCGATTGGCAAGAGAATGATGTGTTTGGCTGTTTGGCCGACATTGGATGGATCACTGGACACAGTTATGTAGTCTACGGGCCTTTGTGCAACGGAGCAACTACTGTGCTTTTTGAGAGCACGCCAACTTATCCAGATCCGAGCCGATATTGGGAAACAGTGCAAAGGCTCAAGATTAACCAACTCTATTTGGCACCCACTGCCATTAGACTCTTGATCAAGTATGGCGATGAATATGTGAAAAAATATGACCGATCTTCGCTCAGAACTCTTGGTTCAGGTGAGATTAAGCTTGTTAAAAATTATGGAAAACTTGCCAAGTTTAAGGAAATACCAATTAAAAGAGATAAATAATAAATTAATATTTTAAGTGAAAAAAAAAATTTTATTTTTATCTTAAATTAAAGTTGGTGAGCCCATAAACATAGAAGCTTGGAATTGGTACTACGAAGTAGTTGGAGAGAAACGATGCAAAATAGCAGATACATGGTGGCAGACAGAAACAGGTAGTAATTGCATTACACCGTTGCCATGCGGACTAAATGATCCGATCAAACCTGGAATGGCCATGCGTGCTTTCTTTGGAATTCAGTTGGCTCTGATGGACGAAAATGTAGTTTTTGCTTTAACCAAACTTTCCTTACAAGCTTTTGAATTAAGGGCAATGAGGCTGGTTTAAAAAATAGCCGGGGTATTCTTTGTATCAAAAAGCCTTGGCCCAGCATGGCAATGACGGTCTATGGCGACCATGAAAGATTTATCAAAACATATCTACAACCTTACAGAGGATACTTTTTTAGTGGTGATGCTGCACTTGCTGATCAAGATGGTCATTTGAGGATAACTGGTCGCGTAGATGATGTAATGAATGTAAGTGGGCACAGAGTTGGCACTGCTGAAATCGAGAGTGTTCTTAATGAGCATCAAGATGTGGCCGAGTCGGCCGTGGTTGGGTTTGCGCATGAGCTCACTGGCGAGGCCATATTCGCCTATGTAGTCCTAAAGGAACATGCTACTAGTGAACATATCCAAACAGAACTTAGGTCCTTGATAAGACAAAAGATTGCTGCTCATGCCGTTCCAAATAAAATACTTGTAATTTTTTTTTATTTATTTATTTGTCAGGCAAATAAGCGTTTATGTTTTGATTAGATTACCAAGAGTTTGCCAAAAACAAGATCTGGTAAAATAATGAGAAGAATATTAAGAAAATTTGCCAACAATGAGTTCAATGATCTTGGCGATTTGTCAACTTTGTCAGAGCCGCAAGCAATTGAAGAAATAAAAAATTTACTCCTTAATTAACCATTAAACATTTGGATATTTATCTATTTTATAATTTTAATTAGTTTAGATTTTAATAAAAAATTTTATCTTTTAAATTTTTATTATTCTAATTTTGAAATGGTTTGTAGTTAAATAAATCTTTATTTTAATAAAAAGTCTTAATGTTTTTGACTGTGATCAACTGGGTATCTTTGATGTTCCAAGTCGTGGGCGAATTTGTGTCCAATGCTGTGATGGACAGCACTGTATGGAGTGAACGAAACATCGGCGCCTAAAAATTCGAATTTAGAGTTTGTTCAGAGTTGGTTAAGTTGGGTTACCTTTGAGGATGACGTAGGCCCATCCGCTGGCAAGGGCTAGACCAGTGGCACAGAAAGTTCTAAAGTACATCGAGTTTTGGTAGAATTTTCGCCATGGAAACATAGCAAAATGCTGACTCAGTGACATTGGGTACAATACTCGTCTTCCGTGATCGCCAAGAACCATTTTTTACAGGTTTAAGTGTCTAAATTGGCAAAATATTAGTATTTACGCGTTCCCTATAACTCCAAATTTAATATTTTAAATTAATTCTTGATTCAAAGTAGCGTATTGATGCAAATAATGCTATGAATGCAAGCAGCGTCTAGGAAAATATTCAAAGCCAACTATTTGGCAAAACTTAAGCATCTAAAACGCATATTAGATTAAATTTATTTCAATTAATTAAAAGTATTAGATTAACAAATGTTAATTTTATATTTAGAAATTTTAGCTTTGAATTCAAGGCTGTAGCTTCGTGTCCCATTAATTATAAAGGCAAATTAGATTAGGCTTTAATATTTGAAAAAGAGAGTATTAATTTTTTAACAATTTTTTTAAATGTGGATAAAGAAATAATGGTCATTTTTTGGAACCAATTTCTACTTATTTTTGAGATTTCAATTTGATATTTTTATCTAATTTTGTCAAAAATTCTAAATTTATATTAATTTGATAATCTTGTAATTTTAATTCCTGGTCAACAAGCTATTCAATAACTTCATAAACAATTCATTTATTTAATTCTAAGTATATAATTAAATTATATATTAGAAAATAAAATTTATATGGCACTGTAGTTTTTGTGTACAATTTAAATTAATGTTTGATTGCTCTCTTTTTTAATTGTATTGAAAGACTATCTTTTGTGATCATAATTTGGTAATAAGTGTTACCTTTAGAAAGAGTGGCAAAAGTAGTAGAATAAAGAGTTCATTTCAAGGAGCCACTGTAGTCCTTTACTATCCAAATATTTAACCTCTTTTAGATAATTTTTTCCAAGTATTCATCATTATTCACTAAGAAATCTGAAATTGGAAAGCATTAAATACAATGAGAAATTTATTCCATTGAGTTTGACAATCACAAGTTGATTTATTATCTTATAAAATTGTATCAAGTCTCATCAGTTATTGTTTTTAAATCCGACAATTTTAGTTTGTCTAATCTTTCTTTATATACTAAAGCTTGAAACTCAAGCAAAGTAAAATTTTTGATCAAAGGATATGGGACAATACATGTTGAAGATATGAAATATGCCTGAGACAATTTTTTTTTCAAATATTCCTATAAATTTGAATGTGCTGATTTAGAGTTCAATATGATTGAATTTTCATGCTTTATAATCAATCAAAGTTTTGGCACATTTTAGCTGGGAGCCTTTCTTTTTAGTTCTATAAAGGTAATATGGATACTTATTTTTCCCTGGTAAAAAGTTTTCTTGAACAAATTTTTTTAAGGAATCTGAAAATTAAATTTATATTTTGCTAACTATTATAGTTTTATCAAAATAAACTAAATTAAACAACATAAAAGGTGTTTGTCTTTTAGAGTCTATTTATTAATTAAGTATCTATTTATTAAGCAAAACTACTCGAGCTAGACCTCCTTCAGTAAAAAAAAAATTCTAGCGGTTTGTCCCTTTTTGTCTCAAGTATAAAGCGGATAGCTGTTTGGCCATTTATTTGACCATATAGACACATGTAAATATCAAATTGCATCTTAAACTAATAATGGTAATAATAATATAAGTTACAACAAGCTAGCAAGCTAGACTTGCGAAGTTGAGAAACAGTAGGGTCCCATCTATGGTAACTGTGGTTTGTACACTGTGTTTAGAGCCCAGGCACTACCAGCTCTGTTTAAATATCAAATTTAGTCAAAACGCACCTAAATTTAAATAAGAAAGTTTGTTTAAATAAAATCAAACAAGCTAGTTAGTTAATTATTAAAACAATCGAGTTAAGCTAACAAAGCTTATTCTTTACTAGATAATATGGTTCTATCTAAATATAGTACTGTTGATTACTTTTATTTAGTCGCTTGAATATCTCTAATTTTGTCATTAGTTCTATTTGACTGCCGCTGTCCATTGAGCTATAATCCAAATTAACATTAAGACAAACATTTTGACACGCTGAAATATTCAATAGAATCGATCACTTTTATCGGATATTAATTGTCCATGTTTAATTTATGCAGCATAAGCAAATAATGGCCATTGTGATTTTTAAATCCGAACGTTCTATTCGAATAGAAATTTATTCTTTTTTAGCACGCAAACAAAATGAACTTGGCCAAACAAGCCTCTAAGGTAGTTCTATGTCTGATAACCCTGGTCTATTGGCTGACGGCAGGCTGCTTGGGATACGTGGGCGTCAGCATGCTCCTAACATTTGAGAAGTACGGAGACCTCATCTCCTACATATACTCGATAATCCCTGCGTTTATAATTCTGGGCATGGCCTTGGTTATTTTCTTGATTGGCATTATTGGCATATGCGGGCTATTCAGCGAGAACAAGTGTCTACTGGGCACGTTTTTCTTCCTGTTGTCCACTCTGCTAAGCCTCGAGGTGTCTGGCATTGTGCTGATTGTGATGTACAAAGACAACGTGAACAGGTATGTGCGCAGTTTGTTTGACGAGCTCATGGACTCCTATGGACACAAGGAAATGTCTTCGCTGAGCCAAAACTTCGACTTTATCCAACACAAACTGGAATGCTGTGGTCAATACAACTACACCGACTGGAAGAATACTTGGTGGTACGAGAACTCGCGCGACAGAGTGGGCAATGTGCCACAGTCGTGCTGTGCAAACTATGCAATGAATACAGAGGACAGAGCCGGCCTGGTGAAACGAGTAGGCGGATCGGCCGAGTCAGCGCTGCCCAACTACTGCAAGGCCGAATCGCCCCAACCAACACCTGTCGACAACTATTACCCGAACGGGTGCTATTCTAAACTAAGCTCTGTGCTCAGAAATCAATTTGTGTACATATCGGGCGTTTGTCTTGGCATGTTGGTTATCCAATTTGTTGGCATATGCTCCACATGCACTCTCATGTTTATTAGAAAAAGTGACAAAAAGCAGCCTGGATACGTCAATATTGCCACTCATGATGACATTCAGTACAATTTGTAAATAACTTTTAGTTGTTTGTTTAATAAAAACTTATCAATATTTTTTATTTAATGGGATTTTTATGTTTTAAATAAAATTAATTTTTGTCATCTTTTTATTTTATATTTATGTTTGATAATAAATGATTGTCCATGATCACGGTTAGTGGCGAATTGTTCCCATGACTTATCTACTCCAGATGACTGAAACAGTTTATTCAGTAATCGATTTGATAAAACATTGCCTAAAAATGTTTTATCTAGATGAGTTTGAATTTAATAATTTTAAGCAAAGTAAAATTTTTGATCAAATTTCAGGCGCTCAGTCTTGCTCAAGCATTTTTAGATGCGCAATTAAATTTCATTGCATTTTTAGAAATTACAATCCTTTTTTTTCAAAAGTTTGAAAATAAAGCTCTGAAATGTTAAAAGAATAAAAAATCAGCGATTAAATTTAATCGCGCATCTAAAAATGTTTGAGCAAGACTGAGCGCTTGAAATTTGATCAAAAATTTTACTTTGCTTAATTTTAGCAAAATTTCCACTTAGTAAAAATGATACAATTTGTTTGTACCGTATTTCCTTGCAAATAAGTGCCCCCGTAAGACTCCTATTTTTAAAGCTAATCAAAAGTGGCTTAGTTCTATCTACGTTGCTTTCTAGTAAAGCATACTAAGCTCTTTATAAAACATTTAATTTGAAGAAGATTTTCTATCATCTAAGGGCTTAAATTCTTCAATAAAGACACGATTGTAGGGACACTTATATGCAAGGGTTTACAGTATATCTGTACCGAGCTAACGTTTCTTTAGAAAAGTTCTAAAGTATTTAAGCGGCTTAATTACCGCGGTCCCATTGAATCATCTATCTATTAATATTGTATTTTATTTCTAATCACTTAAACATTCATTTTTTCCATCAGATTTAAAACGCAATACTTATGTATTAGTCTTACACTTGTGTCAAAAATCAGACAATTATTTTTACATCTTTCTTTAATGGGTCCTAAAATACTACATCTTTTGCTTAAATTCTAACAATATTTTTTTAATGATCAGCATGATTTCAAACCTGGGCATTCATGTCACGGATATCATATTAGCTAATAAATTTGAACTTTAGAAAAGCTTTTGACGTAATCGATCCAAATATTCTTCTCCTAGAATTATTTCACTATGGATTTGAGAATAATTCTTCAGATCGTTTTTTCATTCTTTTTTTACTAGATCTCAAATAGCTCATCTTGGCAATGAAAAGTCAGAACCTACAGCTCTTGAGTTTCTTTTTCTGATTTTTACTAATGATTATCTTTTAAGAAAATTTGATAGTATTTATAGTGGAGTCATCAGCTAGGTTGGTTGGGTGCGGTGGGGTGTGGTAGATGACGACAATTAGGACTGCAACTCTCTAAGTAGCTATAAATAATATCAATATTTAATTTAATTGGTATCCTGTTTAACAGCGTAACTAATTAATATAATCACTCAAATTTTTTATAACTCATAATCAACTCTTTAAAAAAAAATGTTTTCTCTCAAAAAATCAATAATGTCACCCCTAGTTATGTCTATATAATTTATTTAAACCTGTCCCATTTCAAATTTTTTACACTTAAATTTATTAATTTAATTTTATTCTAACTTCTAAAATGCTGTCTATCTAAAGAAGTACATTTAAGTCAAATCACAACTTTGACTAAAACTGTGCGCTAAATGGACCGGATTCGTCTGGCCGCATCGAACACTATTTATTTTGCCTAACTTTGATTACTGCTCTATTCTCTTGTTACATTTCTCAAAAGAAGAGTTATTATAGAAAAGTGTGTTTAAGGAGGCTTGTAGCATTCTGTCCAAAAATCTAACCTGGAAAGCCAGCAAAAAAATCAGCTTTCAACAACAAACTTAGAATTTAAAAAATTAAAAAATAGAAAATTAATTGCTCAAAATTTAGTCTATGGTTACTATTTTTAATTTTTGAGGAATTTGCCTTCTAATTTTGGTAAATTTTAGGTAAACAACAAATTTAAATGCTTTTAAAGGGTACAACAATGTCACTATAGCTAAATTAATTAGATTCGTTATTACAGGTCTTATAGACTGAAGGGGTATAAATAGGATGTTATTTTAAGAAAAAGTCAGTTCATTTTTAATTTTTGAAATTTCTAAGAATTATTTTTCTAATTTAAAAAAATGTATTTAACTGAGTAGTCACCATAACTCTGCCGATCCGCAGGTCCCAAGCCCTGATGAAAAAAGAGGAGGGTGGTGGCAGCCACATGCACCGTATGTGTGTGTGGTCTTTTACGTAGTCTGCAGAAGAGCTGTATGGCGGGTACATAGGCCTACGGGTCTTTGTCCAAGTCTTGTCGTATGAGGGCGCCGCTGGCTTCGACCATCTCCCAGTATAGAATCCGAAAGGAGCGAGAATCTGCTGTACAGCTGACCCTCTGCAGACAGTACGTAACTTTGGAAGCCTTAAGTTAAGACTTTTCTCGAGTGAGAGAGAGGTCGCTTGGTTTGTGGTTCCAAGCTAGTCTAAATAGTTGCCGAGTTCGCAGCCTTGTGCTCGGATGAGTGGCGCTGTTTACGATGAACGTCCCACTGGCTTCTTAGGGAAAGTTAGGGCCGTCATAACTCTGCCAAAGCCGGTCCCAAGCCCGGTTGAAACAAAGAGGAGGGTGACATGTAAATAAATTTTTATATATCTAGAATGATTTTAATATCATAATTTTGCGCTTTTTCAAAAATAATTTCCTATTAATTAAACCCATTCTATTCGCACATATTTTTTAAAATTCTTAGGTGATTAGTTTCTTATGTACCAATAAATCAATTAAACATTAAAAAAAGTTTATTCAATAAAAAACAATTTATTTTTTGATTTTTAATTAAGGCGCTGGAGCAAACTGGGTCCATCCAGAAGGGCCTTTGATTATTTTTCTCCACAACATTTGCTTGCCGCCTCGGGTTTGAAGTCTGGTCTCAAGACCATGAGTTCGAATGCGCTTCATTACTTTTGCCTGATAGTGGCGTCCTCTCGGCGACAGATCATTAGAGAAAATACCTCTGCTATGATGAAACACCTCTGCCTTGTAGCCTCTCGTTTGACCAGCAAGTTGAATTAATCCAAAATTTTTGAACATAGATTTGGCAAAATTTATTAACAACATTCTCAATAAAACAAAAAATAATTTTTTTAATAAAATGTTTAAACCAATGCTAAGCCACTAGCCACTGGTCAAAATACAAGAAATTAATGTATTTTAAATTGTTTATTCAACTAAAAATAAAATTCAAAACATAAACTTTATCAATCACTATCACTTTCGGTGGCATACTCATCATCGACATCTTTCTCGTCTTCGTTGGCGTCCTCTTCATCGGTAAAATTCCACTGTGGATGCTCCTCAATATCCTGAGCTTTCTTAACATCCAGTTTTAGATTCTTAATCACATCAAAGTCAATATAGGAATCGGATCTGAGAATAAGAGTGTAAGTGTATAGACCAGGTGTTTTTGGTGCCATAAATTTCAACTCAAACTTAAATGAAGATAAAATTTTAAAAATTGATTTTTGGGCTCTTTTTGTGTTAGGTAGTTACTTCTTCGATGTCTTTTAAAGTCTGGACATAGATGGGTGGACAAATGATGCTATTTGTCTTTTTGTCAGCTATGTACAGCCACCAGCATTCCTGTTTGATGTCTGGAAAATATGGACAAAAGACCCTGTGGCTAACTTTGGCTTTGGTCTCTAATTTTTCTTTTTTTTTCTGCATCTGTTGGAATTTTTCCATAAAATCGTCTCCATTGTTCTTTTCGGCTTTATCGTTTTTGTCTTCAGATGCACTGACATTATCAGTGGCCTCATCGTCCGAACCAGAATCTTCTTCTTCCGAGGCCGACTCTTCTTTGACTTTCTGCTCGGCCTTTTTGGGCTTAGAATTTTTGGCCACTTTTGATTTCGGCTTAGACTTGGCCTTTTTCTGCTGCTTCTGCCACGGCTTAGGTTTGGTATCTTCCTTCTGAGTTTCGCTGGCGGCCAGCTCATCGACCTCTTCTTTGGCCTCTGCTTCTTGCTTGACCGAGTCCTCATTTCCATACTGAACATTCAGATTATCCCGCTTTAAGAACACATCCAATGTGACCAACGCCCCAGCGGTAATTGTGTGCTCGTCCTCATCGTCAATTATGTTAACCTTGTAACTAATCTCGACATTTGGATAATTACTGCACACTCTCATTATGTCATCGTACTGTTCATCAGTCAAATTGCGTAAGATGGAACGTCTGTCGGCGTCGCTTGCCTCTACAAACTGCTTTATGTTTCCAATATTTCTCTAAAGACAAAACATTGGTCAGTGTGTTTTTTTTTAATTCATGTACTAATATAAATTTATTTCAAGAAAATTCAAAATTTAGACCTATAATTTTTAACAAGACAAGAATTCAGTCAATGCATGTTGTACATTCATGTACTAATACAAAAAAATTTTCTGATAAAAAAAGCCAATATTTTTAGGAAATTTTCACAAGACAAAAAATTAGTCAGTGTCATACTGGAAATAAACAGTCAATAATTTGATTTATAGATAAAAAAATTTCTATTTGACCACATTTTAATAAAACTAATAATAAAATAAATCTTAATTCTCTTATTTGGTCTGTTCTAGGACAGCATTTACCTTTTTGGTCATGAAATGCCTCAAGTGTGACTCTTCAATGTGCGGCAATTGAAGCAAATTGCTCTTGCTCTTGTTCCACAAGGCCTGGACAATCATAGGCGAAAGTCGCATCATGTTCTCGATTGTGTCCAGTTTGGGAGCAGTAAAACCTTAAAAAGCATCCAAAAAACTATGACCAGAATCAAAAAGTACTTTTTAGAAACGTACCTTTGGGAAAATAGTTTGACATGACGGGTTGGGCCAAATTGGACGACACACTGACCAATTCATTGATTAAAAATGGACACTTTTTGATCAAATAATTTCTGTCCTTGGTCAAATTGTCCGATAAGGGCATTCGTGACAGTTGCGCATGAATCAATGCTCGGGCCTTGATGCTGTACGGCGCCGAGTACGGCAATTCGCGCACTTTCTCCTGCAAGTCTGGCAAATCTTTCAGCAATTGCGGCACTTCGACATTATCGCTCGGTCGTTCGACCACCTCGGGATTAGAGTGCCGCTCAAACTCCCTGGAAGAGCCCAGAACCATAATTATCTCTTTTTAATATTTAACTAATTATCTTGTCTTAATTTATAAATAAATAAAAATTAAACAAACTCTTTAGATTCATTTGAGGACTTTTCATAATCAAATAGTTAAAGGTTTGAGTAGTGATAATAAGAACTTGGTCACCAGTGTACCGAATGGACCTGTACCACCAAGAACCCTTTAGATTAATTAGTTTAAAAATGTTTTGTGCGGAAAAGGGGGCAAGAATTACGACAATGATTGGCATGATGACCATGAAGACAAGGACATAGGCTCCCAGGACTATGTAAGAGTTCTTGCCGTCTACAATCCATTTGGGAAGAGCAATGCCGAACTGGGTGACACCTGGACCGTCCGGATTGCCGAACTCGATCCAGTTTTTCTTTGTTTCTTCGTCAGTGAGCGCCTGGTAGGCTTTGGCTAGCTCCTCAAATTTTTTGGCATCGCCTCCCTTGTCTGGATGCATTGTCTTGGCTCGTTCACGGTACTTTTTTTTGATTTCTTGGTCAGTGGCTGACTAATTAAGTAAAAAGGTTATGTCTGTGTAAAAAGGAATGGTTGGACTTACGCGATCGACGCCAATTATGAGGAAAGGATCATATTCTTTGTGTTCAATTTCAATTTGGGAAGCTTGATAAGCCAAGTAGAAGAAGACGAGCCAGCCAATGATGAGAAAAATTTTGATAAAAAAGGATCGCTTTTTTGGCTCCTTTTCGGCGAGTAATTGCAGCTTGACGCGACAAGGCTCAAAGCATGACAGGTCCTCTGCGTGGATGGCTTTTTTGATGATTTTCTTTGGCCAGAAGTAGTATGTACATGGCACAATAACCATAGCATAAAATGAGAGGAGAAAATAAACGAATTTGGCACCATTTTCGTCATATTCAAATTTCATTCCAGCCATTTTTTGAAATAAGACTTTATTTTTTTTAAAGGAAGTAAAAAATTAAAATGAAAATTAGGAAATATCTTTTAAATAATTTGATGATGTTTCTTTTTCTAATTTTGAAAAAAAAATATGTTCATGTGTCGTATTTTAATTAATAAAGCAAAATTATGCTAACAAAGAATAAAAAAATTCAATTAACAAAAAAAAAATTGAAAAAAAGCGCAAATAATTTGAGATGCAAAAAAACAAAATTAACTTAAGACTAAGAGCCTAAACCAACAACCACAACCAACAAAAACAGTATTAAAATTTAACTCGGAGAAATAAGGTCCTGAACGTGACCATTCATTTTAAATTAATTAAAAATTTTTAAATTTCACTTTAAAAGAGTTAGGGGCTATCTTAATTACTATCTATCCTTCGCAGGTAAGATAAGCCCTATAGTTAACCTCTTTCTTAAAATGACCCCAGTCACTCGGAGACAGTACTGGTGGTTTATTAACATTATAGTTAAGATAAGTAGGTTAAACTTTAAAACAAACTATCGGGAACCAGAAGATCACTGGTATACCGACGCTTCCGAGTATGGGCTCGGGGCAGTTCACGCGAAGTCGGGACGGGATGTCTCACTTCCAGCCCCTACAGAAGCCATACTTTTTAACGAAGGGGCAGCCTCGCTCATCCCATTCGTTTTCCGAAACCGCTTTCCACGCAATAAACATATACACGTGGACAACATGGCGGTTCTAGGATTATGGAAGAAAGGACGCGCAAAATGGACAAAGTTCGCGACCAAAAACTCACAATCGATGCGACGCTTCTTTGCCCTGGTCCTTATGGTGAATTGGGCGAAAGCAATTTTTAACATCTGCGTGTCGTATGTGCCATCGGCTGCTAATCCAGCCGACGCGCCTTCCAGGCGCATATCACCGTAAAACGTGATTACGCACCGGCCATGCGACACGCGCATATAAATATAAGCTGCCAAACATCAATTCGGCAGCTTTCGAACTCTCTTTTTATTTATTTAATAAACAGGACTGACCCGCGGCAGTGCCACCGGTCAGCCAAAGATTTTTCCTGCACTTTAAAAGCCAAAGTTCTCAAAATTTAGTGCTTTATAAGTGACTTTAATTTTGTCTTGATACGTTAAGTATTGAGTTAAAAATTTAACTTTGAAATATCGAAAAAAACGCGTTTTTTGGACATTTTCAAAGTCGAAATTTTCTATGATCCTTTCGAGTGACCACAACCTCCAAGTACTGTGTTAAAGAGCAACTTCTAAGCTTGCTTTTGAGTACTCGGGGACCTCGGTAGGCCAAAGGACCATAGAGAAATAAGGTCCTTGAAGTGACCATTCATTTTAAATTAATTAAAAATTTTAAATTTCAAAGTGGAATTACTCTGTCAATTTTTAGAGTTTTCCTGCACTTTAAAAGCCAAAGTTCTCAGAATTTAGTGCTTTATAAGTGACTATAATTTTGTCTTGATACGTTAAGTATTGAGTTAAAAATTTAACTTTGAAATATCGAAAAAAACGCGTTTTTTGGACATTTTCAAAGTCGAAATTTTCTATGATCCTTTCGAGTGACCACAACCTCCAAGTACTATGTTAAAGAGCAACTTCTAAGCTTGCTTTTGAGTACTCGGGGACCTCGGTAGGCCAAAGGACCTTGAAATTTAAAAATTTTAAATTTCAAAGTGAGATAACTCTATCAAGTTTTAGAGTTTTCCTGCACTTTAAAAGCCTAAGTTCACAGAATGTTAGGCACTAAATTCTGAAAACTTTGGATATGATATGATATGATATTATTTATTGACGAATGAATTAAAAATTTATTGTTAAATTGATAAATAATTTTTAGATTTTTATTTAAATTAATAATATATTGGAATACGCTCTTTATATTCCTCCTTTATTTCTATTTTCGGCTCTTCTTTTGGCTCTTCTTTTTGTTTCATGTATTTTTCAAAGTCATTTCCATATTTTGAATAGCAGTTTTCACAAATGTTTTTATTTGTGACCATGAAAAAACGCCCTCTGATTTGTGAAAGACATGGACCTTCGCAAAGAAAACATTGATTATGAAGTACCTTACCATTTACTGTCATATAGTTTTCTCCCATCTTAATTGTCTTATTGCAAGCACTGCATTTTGGCATTGTCGCGTCAGAGTAGCAGTTTGCACAAAAAAATCTTCCGTTATGAGGGTAGTAACTACTCAAACCACATCCACATGAACTACACTTGAAACAACCTGGATGAAAACTTCTACCATTTGCAGTTGTGTACTGGCCATTAATTGCCCCATTGCATTCGTAGCAACTAAACATTTTTCTTTTATCTTAGAACCAAAAAATTTGAAAATATTTCAAGCTTTTTTTTTTTATCAACAATTAAATAAAATTTATCTCATATTAATTATCTAACAAAAATAAACCTTTTAGATTAAAAAAGTTATTAGAAGAGTTATTATTTCGACAGCTTTTAGGAAAATAATCATTTATCAAAAGGATAATCTTATCATTATTCAATTTTGGGTTTTTCTTAAGGATTAGATTACTCCTATTCAAAATTGAAAAATGATAAGCTACAATAAATATTGCTTAATTACTTTAACCATTTAAAAATTTCAAAAACCTTAACAATTTAATTTAAAAAATGGTAAGAATAAACTAATAATGATATTTTTTGGTCAATTTAAAGAGTTAACTTAAAAGGATATTGACGAAATAGAATTACAAATGGAAAAGCTCCGCTTGTTAAAAAAGAGCCGGGAGTTAGAATGTAAATTTTTTACTTATGTTATACCTTGATAGTTGAGCTTAAAAACTGTCTCTTAATAATCTCCAAAATCATTAATTAAAATACCATTTTTACCATCTGGTTAAGACAAGAGGGCATATTATACTGGGAAGCAATGCCACAATTATCAAAGCTATCATGTATTAACTCATCATCGAAATTTCCCCTGATTTCAGTTAGCCAATTGATCCAATTTACGTATCAAGGTTTCTTAGGATTTTAATTAGGAGTGAAACTTTTTAGAAGAAAAAAGATAACTAAAGTTAAATATTTTTACATGAGGTTGTGAAGTTTCTTTCAATTGGATCTTTTCAATTCAGAAAAACTTGAATACTTTTTTTAACTTAAGAAATAATTTAGTTCTGTAAAATGCTTGGTATTTAGGAAACTTTGCTGAATGCAAAAAATGTAAAAGTTTAGTTCATTGAAAAAATAAATGAATAAGTCTAGTTTGAATAAAAACTGTATATTTTATTCTGTGAAAGTGGCTTTTCATTTTCCTCCTAAGAGAAATTGACTAAAAAATTTCTCTTTCTCTTATTGACTAATTTTTTAATTAAAGATAGATTAATGATAATAAAAAGCACCTAATTTTAATTAATTTAATTTAAATTTTTTTCTTGTTTTGAAATTGGTGTACGAGCTGTACCAGATTTTTTATCAATTAAAAAATAAAAGTAGATAAAAACAAAAAGATAATTTTTTTCTAAAAATAAAAAGTAATAGATTGGAAGAAATTAGGACAAACTAAACAAGTTAGATTTAAATCCAAAAAATACTCAACACCAATCCGGTCATTTTCTGTAAAATCATCTAAATGGTTAGGTTATGGTTTAATGAAAATTACTTCTGGCAACTTCTGAATTCTAATTTCTTCCAATTAACTAATTGTTATACTTTTTATATTTAGAAAAAAAATTATCTTTTTATTTTAATCTACTTTTATTTTTAAATTTTATGATGGCATTTCTGAGTTTTATCACTGCTTAAAAAAAAAACAAATATTTATGGAAACTAAATTTGAATATTTTTAATTTAAAAAAGATTTAAATTTTTTCTTAATTAGTACAGTTAGTGATGAGAAATCAATTTTAATTTTAATCATTTTTAATGACCATTCTAGTCATGATAGTTATTTTGTAGCTACTACAATCTTAAACTCTTGCAACACACTTCTAACTCTTTCTGTGTATATTTTGAATATTTTTTAATTAAAAAAATTAAATTAATAAAAAATTTATTACAGATTTAATTTAATTAAAAGATTCAATATTTGTTGATTAGTCTGATTCTCAAGAATTCTAATATGGTAAGATTTTTATTTCATGAATACACTTTTTACCTTGATTTAAAAAAATTTTTTAAATAAAAACTGCTTAGCACTTCATTGTTACTTGAGTAATTTATGGCCTTTAATTCTAATTGTTCAATTAACAATGATTAGAATATAATTTTAAATCTGAGTGGTAAAAAATTATTACAAATTAAAGTTAATTTAATAAATAAAAATTATTTCAAATATTTATACATTGTTCCTATTTTCTACACAATTAAATTATAAATTAAGTATTTTAATTATTAAGTGATAAGACAAAATTCAATTCAATCCAATAATGAGGACAAAATTGTGATAGGAAAGTTTAACGGTGGTGTAGCTACAAAAGCCCTTTTGCCAAATATGAAAAATTTTGCCAAACAAGAGCTACTTGTTCTTCCAGATGATATTAAATTGTACTCAAATTCGGTACCAACTCAAGCAAGTCACAAAGTTTACCAAAGCTTTAGAGAATCGTCCAATTTTATTTCATCATTTATGTCTTCAAAATTTTCTCAAGAAAGATCCATTGGATTAAAGATTCCCATTCTGGGCTCATCGCTCGGATTCGGAAAAGAGTCATCTTCTTCTTCAGGCTCAAGTAACAGCAATGCACATGGGGCTTCCTCGAGCCAAAACCAAATGTCAGTTGTAATTTATGAATACATTCCAAAAGGCTCATTTGACTTGCCACCGAGCGAAATTATTCTCACCAAAGCAGCTGAGCGTAAAGCTCTGAGAATAAATTCTTTGAAAGATGCTTTTGATTTTTTCGATGAGTTTGGTGCTTTTTGTCCTGTTTGTACCTATACAATGGGTGGTGTTTTCATGTGTGAAGTAAGAGCCTCTGGCAAAAGCTCAGGCAGTATGGAGGAATTTTCCTCAAGTGCATCATCAGCAGTTTCTTCAAAAATTAGCGGCTCAATAGGATTTGGTGGCTTTGAATTGTCTGGAGGAAAGGGCTCGTCGTCAGCCAGTGAATCTGGAGGCAGCCAGAAGCATTCGCAAGCAAGTGGTTCTGTTAACATAGACGTCAAGTGTCTCAACTATGGCCCACAGCATACAAACATAGAGGACTTTAGAAAGGCTATCAACCAAAACCGCAATGAATGGACCAATATTGGCTGTCATGTCACTAAAATAAAGCCTGTTTTTGAGCTCATCAGGGACACGGATAGAACAGACTTGGAAAGTGCGGTCCATTATCTCAATATTGCCCATATTGCCAAAGAGCTCGAAAATAGCATGGTTGTTCAAATAGAGAAAAAGTTTGAGAAAAAAAATGCTCAGCTTAAATTTGACATAGACTTGTTTTTGAGTTGTTTAAGTGAAGATATCCAATTTATAGCGATAGAGGAATTTTCCAAAATGCCCAAGAACAATTGTGATGACATATTCAAAAAATTTGAAAAATTAATGAAACAAACATACAAGAATACATTAAATGATAATTTAAATGTTATACAAAAAATATTAGATATTGGTTTTGACTTTCCAACATCTGACGTCCATTTGAATACCATTTATTTTGAAAGCAAAGCTGACTTTTGTTTTATATTGTACTACAATGATAAATTAAGAAGAACCAGCCAATTTAAGTGGGACGATGCGCTCGAGTGCATGGCCGAGCTAAAGAAGAAAAACCAAAATTATGGTCATTATGTCCTGTGCAATTTAGAGCTGCATTCAGAAGTAGATGACATAGATGATATTTGCATTAGAATGTTTTATAAGGGAGAAGAGAAAAAATTGATGTTTTTGAATGAAGATTTTCTTGAATTTCACCAAGTCAATATCGGAGATTCAGAAATAAGCTTTATGGAAAAAAATTTGACCTATTACATCCAAGATGGTATATTTGAGAGTTTTAAAGGAATCAAAAAAATTGAGTTTAAAAATGGAAGTTTGTCTATTTTGACTGAAGATTGCCTATCGGGTTTACAAGATGTGGAGCACATTAATTTTCAAGGAAATAAAATTAGATATATTGAGGATAGATCGTTCAGTAGTCTTTCATCTCTGGCGCATCTTAATTTATCAGAAAATAGAATTGAAAGCATCAGTGATGCTACTTTTGACGGTCTATATGCTCTTGAGTTTCTTAATTTGGAAAGAAATGCCATTAGAATGCTAGAAGAGTCTAATTTTGCCAATCTGAATTGTTTGAAAATTTTGGACTTAAGTGACAATAGACTAACTACAATTGAGTGCAATATTTTCAAAGGTTTGGACAACTTGGAATATCTTGACCTGAGATCCAATCTAATAAATAGCATTGAGTCGGGAAGTTTTGATGATTTGAAGAGTTTGGAAAAACTTTTGCTTAATTATAACAAGTTGAACAGAATTGACTCGGGAATGTTCGATGGCCTACAGTGTTTAAAAAAGCTAGACTTGTCCAAGAATTTGATAAACAAAATTGAAGAAAATGCATTCGATCCACTTTTGGAAAGATTAGAATGCATTAATGTTGGAAATAATAAGATACAGGAATCAATTCTTGATAATTTTGATTTCAAAAATTTAAAAGATAAAAACTATGACTCGAAAAGAGATGAGTGAATTTTTTAAAAGCGACTTTATTTTTATTAAAAATTAAAATTAATTTATCAGAAATTTAAAATAATTAAGTAAAATTAAAAATTAAAAATAAAATTAAATTAAAAATATTTTTTTATATCTTTATTATATAAACTTAACACATGAAAATTTAAATGCTATTGAAGTTCTCTCAATAACTACAAAACCAACTTCAGTCAACTTAAATGCTTATGATCTCTCAACGCAGTCCTAAAATCTTAAGCGATTAGTAGCTGTTTGATAAGCATCCGGAAGGCATCGTATCCGTTCTTGAACTTGTTGACGGAGTCGGCGTCTGTCAATGTAGCTGACAGGGCGTTCCACTCGTTGACTATCCTGTTGGTGAATATGTTTGCCCGTTGTACACATTTGGTGAAGGCCTGGCCGGACAATCTTCTTGCATGACCTCTGATATCTCTGGCGGGTCAATAAAATAAGTTAGATTCATGACATTTTCTTTTGAAATTTATTTTATTATGATACAAATTATAAGAATCAATAAAGTAAAATAATTTTTGTGGTGTTGAAACCACAAGTGGTGACTTATTAAATTAAAGGTAAATTTACCAATTTTTACCTTAATTATGTAAACCAAAAATGTCAAAAAATTCTCAATGTTTGTTTTTTTCTTAAAATTTTGTTAAAAATACGATTTGTTTTTTGAAGATTTTTTTTAATTCAGTTTTTTATCATATTTTAAAGTTCTTTTTTTACGTAAAATAACGTAAATTTACCATGGATCCTTTTGTAAAATCACCACTGTATGTAAATTAACTTAAATATCAAATATCTTTAGTAGGATAACATTCAAACATTTATAATTAGTAACTCTTTTAAAAAATGAGTTTTGATTATCTTTATGTCTCTAGCTAAGTGTTAAAAGTTTTTTTTATTTAATTCACAGATAAATTTATCTTATCTAAGAGTAAAAGAGACTAGGTGAAAATTTCAAAATTAGATTAGATTTTTTATGGAGTTTGACTCCTCGATTATTTTTTATCTTAGCTCGTATGAGAGATTGAGCTGGATTCGCATGCTTGTCCAATGCCAATGCTTCGTGTTTTTTGGTGTCATCGAAGCTACATGTGACTCCATTGCTAAATTTGTCTCTTTTAAGTCTTTAGGTGTTAATGCAGCAAATTTAGATTTTAATTATCAATCAATCAAAAGTATAAGGGCCTTTCAAAATCTCAAGTTGTATTTTTTTTGTTTTATTCATCGAGATTATCTTTAAAATAACGACAATCCTCGTTTAAATTTGGTGCGTATGCTTTAGGGAAGTATTAAAGTACGCTTTTATTGATCTTTAAATATTCCTTTTAATGAAAAAAAGAAAATAGGAAAATGTTCCAAATTTAGTACTTTTTTGACTGAAATTCTGGTGCTAATTTAATGTACAATTGAATACTTTAAATAATTAATGAAAATAAAATTTGCTTGTTTTGTTTATTTATGCCAAAATTAACAAATAATTTTAATTTAAAAATGATGTACAATTTTTCAACAAAATGGGTATTTAGGAATGACAATTTTATATTTGCATTAGTTTTTTCATTTTAATCAATCGGAAATAAATCATCTAAGCAAAGTAAAATTTTTGATCAAATTTCAAGCGCTCCATTTTGCTCAAACATTTTTAGATGCGCAATTAAATTTCATCGCAGATTTTTTATTCGTTTAACATTTCAAAGCTTTTTTTTAAACTTTTGAAAAATGATTGTAATTTCTAAAAATGCAATGAAATTCAATTGCGCATCTAAAAATGTTTGAGCAAGATTGAGCGCTTAAAATTTGATCAAAAATTTTACTTTGCTATCATCTAAATGTTCAGAATCTACATACGAATACAAATATTCAACTTCTTAAATCACAAAGCCTAAACGAAATTTACAATATTTAACATTTAAGTGTTCTAATAAATACTTGGGTTATCAACAACGCTAGTTAAGGCTAGATTTAACTAATTTTGAGAACAACCTTTTAAGTGGCCATTTATTAATCCTCTAAAACATTAACCAAGTATATATAACAATATTTTTGCCATAAGCCATGCACCATCAGATCCTTACAGATCCGGCTAATAAAAAAAACTAAATTGAACAAACAACAATGATGAATCCCAGTTTTTTTTATTCTTGTAAAAATTAAACTAACTCTTTTAACCCTAAAATTCTTATTGTATAATTCTATCAGTGTTTTATCTCATTATGTGCAACGAGCTACCATAGGCGACCTCTCATGTAGGCCGCCTCCGCAAGCTAGTCCTGCTGTAGCTTTTTTTATAATAATAATAATTGGTTAACTGTTTTTTCTTAAAATTTTTATTAATTTTAATAAATTGATATTAACAAAAGATATAAATTAAAAATTATATATAATTTAATATCTATTGAATTAATTTTTGAACCATTTCCCAAATCGTCCACATAAAAGCTTCCGCTCAAGTTTCCAACATAAATATTAAATCTTCCTTTTTCAACTACTTTCTCGTTTTTTACATTTATAAATACCAAATCATTGTAGGCTATCTTAAATACAACTTTAGTACTTTCTCCTTTTTTTAGATTTATTTTCTCAAATGCTCTTAATTGTCTAACTGGCCTTGTCACACTCGCATACTCATCATTCAGATACAATAATACACTTTCTTTTCCATCCATTTGACCAATGTTTTTTACATCTACACTTATAATCAACTCTTGGTTAAATTTGATTTGTTTTTCACTCAATTGTAAGTTATAATAATCAAATTTGGTATAGCTAAGTCCATGGCCAAATGAGTACAAGTTTTCCACCTGGTTAAAATCGTGTTCTTGGAGAGGCTTGTAGTCGTAGGCCGAGTAGCCATTCACATCCAAAGGATAAGTGACGGAAAGCCTCGCGTTCGGGTTGTATAACCCGAACATTATCTCGGCTATTGCTTGACTGCCTTTTTCTCCAGGCAAAAAACCAATTAATACTGCATTTGACCTTCTGGCAACGTCTGTGATAATTCTTGGTCTACCACCTACATAAACCAAAACTATCGGTTTGCTCAACTCCATCAATCTTTTAGACAGTTCTAGCTGAGACTTACTCAACATGAGGTTATTGATATTACCTGGTATTTCACAGTAACTTTCCTCGCCAATTGCCAATACAACTAGATCTGCATTTTCGGCTTTTTTCACAGTCTCATCCAAATTGGTAACATGTGTAAAATTGGCACCTTCTGAATACTCTGTTTTTTCATTTAATTTCCTAATTTCTTCATAAATGGTCGTCTTTTTTTGTGTACCAAAATTTACAAAATACTCTTCGACATTTCCTTGCCAAACATAAGACCATCCGCCATTAAGAACTCTTAAAGCATTTCCAGCAGGTCCAGCAATGAGAATTTTTTTGCTATTTTGATTTAGAGGAAGAATACCATCATTCTGGGCAAGGACAATTGACTCACGAGCTGCTTCAAGACTCAGTTCATGTGATTCTCTAGTTCCTATCTTAGCTATGTCTTCTGGAAACGGATAAGCATTGTCAAAAAGACCAAGATCGTTTTTGACTTTCAAAATTCGCCTTGTGGCATCGTCAACTCTGTCAGCAAAGGCAGGATCTTTCTTGGTCAAATTGACACAGTGATCAGCAAAACTAAAGTCATATGGAACCATGCTCATGTCCAAGCCGGCCATTACAGCTATGCGCACGGCTTCTTCGTCACTTTGAGCAAATTTGTCCCTGTACTTGAGCTGTTGTATATCGCCCCAGTCCGACACCACAAAACCAGAAAATTTAAGCTCTCCCTTAAGTATTTCAGTCAAGTAGTGGTAATTGGCATGTCCCGGAATTCCATTTACTTCGGCTGAATTGACCATGACTGTTGGCGAACCAGCAATAATTCCTCTTTCAAACGGAGGCAAAAACACCTCTCTGAGTAAATTTTCAGGTATAAGGGCAGGAGTTCGATCTCGTCCATTAAATGGCATGCTGTAGCCAATGTAATGTTTGAGACAAGTGGCTACTTTGCTTCGATTTCGAATATCATCCCCTTGGCTGCCTTGAATGTACGCTTCGGCCATTTTTCCAATCAAAAACGGCTCCTCGCCGAATGTCTCAAATATTCGTGGCCAAAGTGGTTGTCTGCCTACATCTAGAACGGGGTTAAAATTCCAAGGCACTCCTACAGCTCGTGTTTCTAACGCAATGACTTGGGCAATTTTTTTTACCATTTCTTGGTTAAAACTTCCGCCTAAAGAAATCGAATGCGGAAATAGAACTGTTTCCTGAACATAATTGGCACCGTGAATTGAGTCAAGGCCGTAAATAACCGGAATTTTGAGCCTCGATTGCGAAGCTGTGTCTTGTATGGCTGTTATTATTTTCTGCCATGTGGACGCCTTCTGTGCCAAGTAGTAGGGCGTGTTCAATATTGATCCGACATGTTTTTGTCCAATCGCGTACTCTAGCTTGGTCAAGTTGACTGTCACTTGGTCAAAGTCACTTGGTTGAGGCGTCACCTGAACCACATCGAACACAATTTGGGTCATTTGGCCACATTTTTCCTCACTGGTCATAGAACTAAGAAGTGCATCAATGTCAATGGCTTTGCCAATGGAGCCAAGGCAAAAAAGTACAAATAAATATCTGAGCATTTATGAAAATTTTAAATTGGAGTCAAAAAGATAAATTATTTTATTAAGAAAAATTTATATTTAATTTTTTATTTATTTATTTTATTGTTTTAAAAACAAGAATATCATAAAAGTATATATTTTATTATTAAGCAAATTTTTTTATAGAAAAAAAGCCAAATTGTTAATTTGTTTCGAATTTTTCATTTAATGAATATAATAAAACAATATTTTAAAAATTTATAAATAAACCGCTTATCGCATTATAAAATATTATATCTTTTTTTGTTGTTGTTAAATTATTTATAAAGATTTTTTCTTTTTTTTGACCTTTTTTCTTATGTAGACTTTATTTTAAAAAAAAAAACTCGAATAGATAATTTTTTTCAAATGTCTCTCATAACAACTTTTACTATTTTTCTTTTATTAATTATATTTTTTAAATTTTTTAAAGATAGTAGTTCTTTTTATTTTGGCTTAATGCTATGTTAAAAGGTTTTGTGAAATTCAGTACAAAATGGCAAAAAGAACAGAAAAAAGTGTAAAAAAATGGAATAACTTTTTTTCTAAAGGTTTTAACCTAATTCTGTAAATGCAGAATGGTGCAACATTCAAAGTTGCATCAAATATATAAGTCTGCTAATTTTGCACAGTTCAGCAGAAATTAAATTTCAATATAATCGAGTGTAGTGCATTTTGCAGAGATTTTGCACATCATTAGCAGACTTTTACAGTTGATGCAACTTTGAATGTTGCACCATTCTGCATTCACAGAATTAATTTTAAACTTTTAGAAAAAAAGTTATTTTATTTTTTTACACTTTGTTCTTTTGTACTGAACTTCACAAAACCATGTTAAAATCTAAAATCGAAAAATTTTTTAAGTATTTTTAAAATAATATAAATTTGAAATTCTCTTTAAAGTTTAACAACCACCAAAAATCATTTACCATTTTTGCCAGATTTTTTTCAAAACAAAAAAAATTTCTGATAAATTATTCATTAATTTCCTAAACTCTTCCCTGTTCCTGCTATAACATAATAATTTCGGTTTATTTTTATTAATAAATATGATATTCAAAAATTATAAAAAGCACTTCTTTCTTTTAAAAAACAATTCTTTAAATAAGGAAAAATGTTTGGCTTTTTTGGTTCATTTTACAAATGGCTTAATGTTTAGTTATTTAATAAGTATTAATTATAAGATTAAGAAACAATAATTGTATAAGTGTTTAAGTTACAAGGCATAGCAAAAAAAAATGTAGAATGAAGCATTGATTTAATGTAAGATTGACTGGTTACAATTTCCCAGTCTATTAAGACCCAAGTCTTGACGTTTCTTTACTTATATTTTATCACTAACATTTGTTATAATTTCGGATTCCATTAAATAAACTTTAAACTAAAATAAATAGCTTTACTTATTTTTGGCTTAGATCTCTAAAGTCTAAACCAAGACTTTACAAGTCAACCCAAATTTAATAATTCTTCAAAGATAAATTATATAAAGAGATTCATAAATTTCATTAAAAATTAATCAAGAAAAATTTAGTTCGAATTTAACCTTTTTACACATTTATTTAACTTTCAATTAAATTTCATTTTGGAAAAGAAAAAGTAAATAGTAAGTTGTCACTATGGCTTTCAATTGGGCAAGAACACCTGGTTCGAATTATTGGCAAATTTCAAGAGTTGGCTATTTTAATTGACTTGACTCATGACTTTTGACTTAAAAACAACTCTGTTTTTTACATCATAACTTTTAAAAACACTCATAATTTGAGCTAAATTAATTAATGAAGACAAAAGGCAAAAACTCTATTTATTTTTCAAAGAATTAAAAAATGAACCCATTTTTAATAAAATATATTTATTACATCATTATATAATATTTTTTAGAATTTAAAGAAATCATATTAATAATCAAATTGGTTAAATTAACTAAATTGGTAGCTCTTTGCAAAGGGGTATAAATAGGATGACATTTTGGACAATAATCAGTTCATTTTTTAAAATTGAAATTTTGAAAAAAAGAATTTTGTTTTAAAAAATGGACTCAGAAGAGCAGTCACCATAACTCTGCCGATCCGCAGGTCCCAAGCCCTGATGAAAAAAGAGGAGGGTGGTGGCAGCCACATGCATCGTATGTGCATGTGGTCTTTCACGTAGTCTGCAGAAGAGCTGTATGGCGGGTACATAGGCCTACGGGTCCTTGTCCAAGTCTTGTCGTATGAGGGCGCCGCTGGCTTCGACCATCTCCCAGTATAGAATCCGAAAGGAGCGAGAATCTGCTGTACAGCTGACCCTCTGCAGATAGTACGTAACTTTGGAAGCCTTAAGTTAAGACTTTTCTCGAGTGAGAGAGAAGTCGCTTGGTTTGTGGTTCCAAGCTAGTCTAAATAGTTGCCGAGTTCGCAGCCTTGTGCTCGGATGAGTGGCGCTGTTTATGATGAACGTCCCACTGGCTTCTTAGGGAAAGTTAGGGCCGTCATAACTCTGCCAAAGCCGGTCCCAAGCCCGGTTGCAACAAAGAGGAGGGTGACATTTTATGAATTAATAAAATTTTTATATGAATTACTTGTTTTCTTTTCGATTTTGAATATTTATTTCATATTGCTAACGATGTAGATTTTTTTCCAAGATAATTAAGAATTATCTCTACAAATTCTTAATTTAGTTTATTCCTTTTTCTCAGTCAAAATAATATTACTAGTGACTTGAAAAAGCTATCAATAAGAAATTATTAAAATTTATTTTACCTTATTGGGAATATAAGGAAGATAGATTAGAAGCTAGAAAAACACATTTAATTTATTTGAGATCTCGAACTATCAGTCTTGGCTCAAAGAAGTTTGTAAAATTTGGACAATCAAGTTGAATGATACTGATTGGAAAAATAGTGCGTGTACTTGTCCATTTTGGAAAAAAAACTTTTTGTGCAAACATATAACTGGTAGCTATTACTTGTCGCGATAGATGTACCGTGAAAACAGGAAGAAAGGAAGATTAACAAACAACTGAGCAGCTAAATATTACTAATCCTGTAGTCGAATCAAAGCCATGTTTGTTGAATTTAGTAGAAAATAGCACAGCTAAATGTCCGAGAGGTAGACCTCGCAAAACCCAATCAATGATCAAAGTAAACCTGCTAGCAATAAATCTAGAAATAATTAATTTATCGTATTTTTTAATATCAAAAAAGAAAATTAATATCATTTTCTGTATTATGTATCAATTAGTTTTTTTGTTATCATAAAAAAAAAGAAAAAAAATTTAAATTTGTATCTTGTTTTTTTTTCGTAGCAGATAAATTAATTTAGTATCATGTAAAATACATGCCTAATCGAAATTATAGAATAAAAAAAAGAAAAAATTAACATCAAATAATCTGCTCTTCTTTTGTTTCAATTTCTATGGCATTGTTAGTTTCAAAAACAAACAGAACGAAAATTCTTCCTATTTTGATAAATTAAAATTGACCAAAATTATTATTATTATTTATTTAAATATTAAGTCGCATTGACAGTTACATTACTATATTTAAAAAAGTAAGAATAAGAATACAAAAAAAAATGCTTTTTAAATACAAAATAATTTGAGTTTTATAAACAAATTTTCCAAACGATTTACACACATTTATCAAACTAAACTAAAGTCATAGTTTAGTTTTAATAAATTATTTAAAGTACTATATAGATAGAAAAACTCCTGATTTGTTTCCATATAATAAGTTATATTTGATATAACAAATTTGACAGAATCAACAAGGCCGGTTTTAAGACTCTTGAAAGTAAATGTTATTGACGCTTTCACGATTTTGGATTCATACTCAAAACAATTAATAAACAATCTCTTTTCTAAACGATTAAGTTGTACACAAAACGATGTATCTTTTTTTTCAGATGTTGATTGATTTTCACGAATAAAATCTCAATTGCTCTAGAAAATAAATTCTATGTTTAAAATAAATCTCACTAACTGATTCCAATTTAAGCGCATTAAAGATAGACTGACAATACTGTTTGAATAGAAAAGCAATCAAGTAAGGATTGGAGACCATTGGTTTGCAACCAAGACCATATAACGAATAAAAACTTTTTTCAACTTTGTTCCACTTCTCTTCTAGAATGAATCTAGAATGAATGAATTGTTACCAAATGAAAGACCCAAGTATTCAAAACCGTCTACATTCAAAATTTGAATACCATTAATTTCAAACTTTTCTTGACATTTCACTCCAGAGCCGGTCATTGTAAGATTAACTGATTTTTTAGGATTAAAGTCCATTTTCCATTCATTTGCGAATCTGAAACACTCTTCTAATAACCTAATAGCATGTCCATATGATGGCGAGAGAATTAAAATATCATCAGAATACACAATAATAGATAAATTAAGACCATTTAGAGAAGCCTCAATATTCAAACTAGTACACTTTTCTAAAAGTTCATTAATAAAACATTAAACATTAAGAAAAAATTAAACGAGTAAGGGGAGTAAACTCCTTCTTGTCTTACTCCTTCACTACAGTCCATAATATCATTTAATTGACCACCATACTTGACAGTAATTTTAGACAAATTGTAGTAGTCGTACAAAATTCGCCAAATTGGTTTATCAACTTTACCAATCAATAATAAAATAAAAATATTTAAAAAAATACTGCAGCATCTTTTTTTACCTAAAATAAACACTTTATTTTCTTATTTTTAGGTAAACACAGTCAATAATCAATTTAAGTCTTATTGATGCTTTACTTTTTGTCTTTTATCTACTTTAGAAGAATTATTTTAGGTAAAAAAGATGCAACAAAGTATGTTGCAGTATTTTGTTAAATATATTTTATTTTAGTCAATTTTAATTTATCAAAATTGGAAGAATTTTTGTTCTGTTTGTTTTTGAAACTAACAGTACCAATTTATTTATTTGCTTTACATCATTGAAATAATAAATAAATAACTAAATAAATAATTTGTTTATTAAACATTATTACTAATGATAAAATTAATTAATTAATTTATTAAAAAATGTATATAAGTGTCTTAATTGTGATAAAATCTATTTCATTTAAAAAAAAAGAATAAAATAAATTTCTCAATAAATGAATATAAAAATTAGCCTCGCTCGCTTCAAAAAAATTTTATATTAAATAAATATATTAATACTAAATATAATAAGATTTATGATTAGGATGTACTAGGTCATCGGGCTGTATTACAAAGAACAAAAGATAAAGTCTGCATTGATTTGAATGTGTTAGATATTAAGCTTGGTGACAAGTGAGTGGTGGCCGGCCTGAGCCGAGCCGTTTAGGTTGGCAGAGACGGGCGAGGTCGCACCGGACTGTGACACGACGGGCGTGCCGGTCACCGTCTGCTTGCCGGCGGCCTGCGGGGTCGACAGACTGATCGCCGGCGTCGACAAGCTATTCGTTATGCCACTATTAGCACAAGCGCTGCTCTTCGAGCTCATGCAGTCGAGCTTTATTTCGAGCGCGAGCCGCTGGTCGGTCAGGCCCCTAAGCTGGCGCTCGAGCTCGTTGAACAGCTTGCGCAGCGTTTGATTTTGTTGGGTGTGATGGCGAATGGACTCGACGAGCTGCTCGGCCCGATCGCCGCCACTCTCGGCCGCCATCGAGCCCTGCTTGAGCTTGGCTGCGCGATCCGCGCCCGCCTTGTTCATCCGCTCGGCCAGCTCTTGCAACGAGGCGATCAAATCGGCGTCGGCGATGGCTGGCCGCGCCATCGTTTGACACGCGCTGTTCTGTTTGTGCACAGCGTTGCCGGAGGCCTGCTGCTGAAAGCTGAGTATTCTCGACTGGTGATAGCTCTGCGGCAAAGGAGGCGGTGGCGGCGGCGGCGCGCTCTTGTCCATGCTGTTGACGGGCGAAGTGATGCGCGGCGGCACCGTCGGCTGCTGCTGGAACAGCTTAGGCGTGTGCATGGCCTGCATTTGGGCGGGCAGTTGCGTGTGGGTCGGCGCGGTTGGTTGCAGATGGTGGGCCGGTTGGGTGAGCGGCGGCGGCGGTATGCTGGATGTGCTAGATGTGTTGTGGTTGTGGTTGACGGCGCCGAGGCTGGAGCTGCGCGAGTGCCTGGGGGGCGGCTCGGGGACGAGGGGGCGGGCGCGCATGGCGACCGGGTGGGCTATGCTGGCGTCGGAGGCGACGTGCGGCTTGCCGAAGCCGAAGTGCACCGGCCGGGACTCGCCGTCGCCGCTTGCCAGCTGGCCAGGCGAGTCGGCGAAGGCGGCCGCGGCGCACTCGCTCTGCTCGGCTGCCTTGTTCAGACTGGTCTCGGAGTTGAAGTCGATTAGGGGCGCGTACGGCTGCAGCTTGGCAGGCAGTTCGTTGGGCAGCTCAAAGTTGCGCACTCTGAGCACGACTAGGTGCATGGCCGTGCAAAATTCGGCGAATGACAGAGCGCCGTCTTTGCTCACATCGGACAGTTCCCAAATTTTGGACAGTTCGTTTAGTGGCAGTTTGGAGCGTTCGAAAAATGGCTTGGCAACCGAGCCGATTATGAAGCCGTTCAGGTCGGGCTGCATTGTTTTGAACTGCTTTTCGTAGTAGGCGTACAATTTGGGCTTGATGGTCCAGATGTCGTCGTCGTCGAGGTCCTCGTCGTCCGAGTTGTTGTAGCTGTCGTTGTTGTCGGAGTCGTCGTCGGCGGCGGCGTCCGAGTGCTCGTTGTCGGTGAGCTCGTCGTTGGACGAGTTGGCCTCTGTGTTCATGTGGTTGGGGCGTTTTTTGTGCTTGGACTGCTCGGGCTCGAGGTCGTCCTCGTCGTCGTAGTCGTCATCGTCTTGCTCGTCGATGTCGTCGCCCTGGTCGCTCGATGTGTAGCCGTTCTTGCTCATGCGCAGATAGCTCGACCAGTCTTTGTTTTCCATGGGGTTGGCGTCCGAGCCGTTGACTAGCGCCACGTTGTCGAGGTCGTCGCCGGCGCCGCCCGACCAGTGCGAGCTCTCGCTCACCGACGCTATCGACGTGGTGTCGTAGTCGACCGGCTTGGCCAAAAAGCTATGCCCGTCGGATCTCCTCTGCATCAATGACAACTAATCTAATCACCGATTGATCTCTATTTTCTTTTTCTAATTAATTGATTAATTTATTTTAATTAGCTGAATTGGTTATGTTGTTTAAGAGCTGCTCATTTATATCAACAGTGTAAATATAAATTCATATGGGCTTAATGGCGCATAAATTAGAATGAGAGCTTTTTATGTTTTACAATAGGAAAGAAAAATAAATATTTTCATATGCATAAGAATTTTCTATTTTAAGACTAAATTTGTGTCCCCATGTGATCACTTAGTGAATGTATTAGAGATGCGCGTGTGTGCTTGTGTTCATGTTTGCAATATTCATCGAAAATAAGAACACGATTCAAAACTAACTTGACATTTAGTCGAGGAATAAATTTTGACAACTGGCAAGGTAAAAGGCTGTGCAAATGATGACTTTATGTGAGAATATGAATAAAAATATTTGGTATTGTACTACAATATAATGAATTACAAACAGAGCAAGATAGAAGTGTCTTATTTCTTTTTTATTATTTTATTTTACTTTACATCACCCAAGAGGTGTTTTTTGAAATAAATAAATAAAATAATTTTGACTTATTGCACCTTTGTAACTAAATACATTTTGGAAATTTAATTTATATCGTAATAAAGATTTAAAAACAAAAAATTTTATTTTTCAAAATTCTAAACAACTTTCTTAAAAGTACGTTGAAATTTTTTTTGTATATTAGAAAGATTGTCCGCTGATTTTTGTATGTTAAACAGATTTTAACAAACAGATTACGCTAAAATTTTTTTGTAAGCTGAAAATAAACCCATGTGTGCCAGAAATATTGTCATGCACGTTGAAATAATTTTTATGTGCGCTGAAACAACAATCCCTTGCACCTTTATCCTTTGCAAATATAATTAGACTAACAGAGAGTCATTTATTTATTTCAATTATAACAGTTAATGTCCACTAGTTTAAAAAAGACATGACAACAGTCTTACTCTTACAGCTAAAAATAAAGGAATGAAGCGCCAATTATTATTTTTGAGATATTTTCCATAGAATCAAACTTATTATCATTCGTTCCCTAATTTGATACTATTTATTGATACTATTTTTTACTAGAGAATAAAAATTGATTGTTATTGGTTGGTAAGAATTCCAAAATTAAGTCGGTCTCACTTAAGACATTCTTAAGTAAAAGAAAAATTCCTTTGATAAATAGAATATTGGATAGACCTGAAAAGATAATAGAGATAATAACATAACAAGCTAGAGAAAAAAATTTGCAAAGCTACATCAAGATAAAACTCTCTTACCCACAGAGTGGCTTCAGAGTAGAACGACTCATACAGCCTTTAATCTTATTTAAATCTTCTTTCCTTAATTATCCTTTGCCAAAACGCCGATAAATTTAAAGGGCTCAAGTACTGAATTTTTAAAAATTAATTTTTCATGCCATAATTTGTCAAACGTTTTAGAATACTCCATAAAATATAAAAATAATAAAAATGGTGAATAAAATTTATATTAAATAAAGATCACATTTTATTTTAATAACTCTTAAAATCTTGATGTAATTTATTATTATTTATCAAATAGTTAGTTGAATTAACACATCGAAATTATTATTTTATTTATACCTGTAAAATATACAATTTTAAATTAAAACCCACACATTTGTCGAAGACCAAACATTTCAAATTATCAAATTCTTGTTCTAAATTTTAAAATAGTGCTTTTAATATGTCCAGTGAAATGTTTATTTTCAGATTGGTGAAATTTATAAGCCAATTTAATAAAAATAATTTTCATCAAGAAAAAAATAAGTTTCCTAATAGTACAATTAATTATCCTTATTCTCAGCTTTATCGATCAAGAAGACTAAAATTAAGTCAAAGCGAGCGAGCAGTTTATATGCTCAGAGCGCCGAAGAATGAACAACTAAAGACATGTGTAAAGCATTTCATAATTCAACCTGGAAGAGCTACACTGAAATTTTTAGAATTTCCGACTCTAGATCTTAACATTGAGAAAAATTATAGAATAAATGCTGTCTAAACAGCATCGAGCCTTCAACATAATCACAACAACACGATTCAAAACTAACTTGACATTTAGTCGATGCCGTCCCAACGTTTTTTGAATAAAGGGCATTCAAAAAACGTTGGGACGTTTTCTTCTTTAAGTTTCGTTATGTCAAGTTGGTATCAAACATTGTACATAGGTCTGCATCTATGTGTAAAAAATGGTATAAACATTTAGTCTAGATCTTGAAATTTCATTATACAAATCTAGAAATTTTCTTTAAAATTACTTTTTTTAAAGAATTTGGCACAAAACTCAATAGAATTAAATTAATTGTAGACAAAAGTCAAAAGTTTGTTTATTTATTAACTAAGACTTTAAATCATGAAATAATTTTTAATAAAATATATTTATTACATCATCATATTATATTTTTTAGAATCTAAAGAAATCATAAAAAACGCATAAAATTGATAAAATTAGTTAAATTGATTAAATTGGTAACTCTTTGCAAAGGGGTATAAATAGGATGACATTTTGGACAAAAATCAATTCATTTTTTAAAATTGAAATTTTGAAAAAAAGAATTTTGTTTTAAAAAATGGACTCGGAGCAGTCACCATAACTCTGCCGATCCGCAGGTCCCAAGCCCTGATGAAAAAAGAGGAGGGTGGTGGCAGCCACATGCATCGTATGTGCATGTGGTCTTTCACGTAGTCTGCAGAAGAGCTGTATGGCGGGTACATAGGCCTACGGGTCTTTGTCCAAGTCTTGTCGTATGAGGGCGCCGCTGGCTTCGACCATCTCCCAGTATAGAATCCGAAAGGAGCGAGAATCTGCTGTACAGCTGACCCTCTGCAGATAGTACGTAACTTTGGAAGCCTTAAGTTAAGACTTTTCTCGAGTGAGAGAGAAGTCGCTTGGTTTGTGGTTCCAAGCTAGTCTAAATAGTTGCCGAGTTCGCAGCCTTGTGCTAGGATGAGTGGCGCTGTTTATGATGAACGTCCCACTGGCTTCTTAGGGAAAGTTAGGGCCGTCATAACTCTGCCAAAGCCGGTCCCAAGCCCGGTTGCAACAAAGAGGAGGGTGACATTTTGAAAAAGAGTATTTTATTTTTTTAAATTTTTAAGTTTTTAATGATTTCATCAATTATAAAAAAAAATTTTATTTAATTATTTTAAATTTTCTTTAGTTTAAAATATTGCTAAATTATTTAACCTAATTTAAATTTAAAAAATTTAAAAAATGATAAAAAATGCGAAAAAGGAAAGGCTGACTAAAAATAATCAATTTTTTTAAATCACTTAAAAAAGTTTACTACTTCACTTATAACTTATAAATAAAAAAACTCCAAGTATTTTAAAGACCGAGGCTGTCCTGTTACTTAGAGGCCGTTAGTAAAGTTCTACAAAAATTTAGTTAATATTATATCAAATACAGTATAAAATTTCAAATATTCAAAAATAACATAATTAAATGAGAAAAATATCATATAAATAAAAATCATACAATTAATATCGTAATTCTTCATCTGTTTTTAGCAATTGGAAAAAAAAATTTATTTGATAGAGAGATAGTTAATTTAGTACTCATTTTATTAAAATATGGATTAAAATATGCGTCTTTTGGATACGGATGATCAGACTCTTGTCGACGCTGAAGAATCCGCCAATTTCAGTTTCAAAAAAGGTCAAAATTTGTCAAACGTATAACAGCGGAAAAAGAAGAAATTGTATAATTAATTAAATTTATTGCTCAATAAAATGTTTTTTTAGATTAAATAATTTCTTTAACTTTTTTAACTTTTTTCCTTTAATCTTTTAACAAATAAAATGAAAAATTTAATTAATTTTTTAGAAAACTATTTTTTATAGGTAAAAATGTAAATTTGATAAATGTTTTTTATATTTGTGGAAACTTTACTGAATAAATTATTTGCAAGTTTAATCGGTCCTACTTGGACACATTTGGTAAAAGAGAAAAAAAAATCTTATCTTTAATTGTTTCATTCACCAATTCTAAAAGATCCTTTAGAAACATTAATTCAAAAAACAAAAGAATAACTTATCTATTGCTCATTATTTGTTTGTCATTAAATCTATTTTCTTTTTTTTTAATAGAGCATATCTTTTCATAAAATTGATTCTTAATCCAGCACATTCATTAAAATCAAAAAACATACCTAAATCTATATCTCTTGAATAGAAATAAATAAATCGTCTCAATCCAAATTTTGTTTGTAAATGGTTTCGGGGGAGCTTTGGTTGAGACCGAATGCTCGCTTCAAATTAATTACTTTCGTAACAATTTAGAATCCAAAAAATAACTTTATTACATAACAATTTTTCTTTTTTTTTTTTTATATTTTATTTTTTAATAAAATAAATAAAATCGGATTAAAAAGAATTATATTTTATAAAATGTTTAAATAACTTTTGTTTTGAACAAGAATAAAATTAATGAATAGAAAAGAAAGCCTGGCACTGCGTCTACTGCGCCGTGTCCACTCATAAACAAACAACTCTAAGCTTTGATTAAGTCAACATTTGTTTTAATAATTGTCCTCTTTTCTAATCCACTGTTTGTTTTAATTAATGCCTTTTTAGATGCTTTAAATTGGTTCATTTGAATTAAGAAAATTCAATGGACACACACAAAGACCATTTGGAGAAAATAGCGATCAGAGTGAATGGCGTGGAGCGCTTGGCCACCGGTCTTTCCAAGAGCACGACCATAGATGAGATAAAGTACGCCATGCTGTCCGTGTCCGAGCCCGATTTCAGGCCCGAGGAGATCGCTGTATACGGCCTGTTCGAAAAGTGGCACGGACACGAGCGTCTCCTCGAAGGCAAGACCAAAATTTACAAAGTGGTCAACTTTTGGAAAAGCTTGCCGGGCGAACAGCTCTCACAGGTCAAGTTTATCATCAAGAAAAAGAAACTGGTGCTTAGTGAGAAGGAAAACTTGCCAGTGGCCGAGAGCGCCGAGCACACAGACAACCTGAGATGCTCACTAATCGATCTGGTCAGCAAGCAGAACGAGTTTTTAGCAGGTCAGCTGAATTGTTTGTCCAGTGAGGAAGAAAGACTCAAGTGTGAGGATGTGAGAGAGAGGATTTTGGAGGCCATCGAACTGGAGCTGGCTCAGAGCGAAAAAATCGACTGGCTTGGCGACTCACTGGCACAAATAGGCGAACTAATAGAGATGAAGAAGGAGTTTATTAGGAGGATAGAAGAGGGTTTAGAGCTAGAGGATAAGGATGAGCGAACAGAGATTAGGATTTTATATGAGCCTAAGGAGCAAGTGGTCGATGGGGGCGGCGAAAGGCCAGTGATTTCTGTCATGTCAACTACCACCTCGTCAATATTCACCTCTGTTTCTTCAACGTCAACCAGCGAAAATTATGTCGTTGCCAAAGACTCGGCTTTTTCGCCAGCAACAGACGCAGCTATTGCCCTGGAAACGCTTGTATGATGTGAACAGTTTAGGTGTACAAATTTGATTTATTGGAAAATTTTTTAAAGCATTTTTACTCAATTCACAAAGTTATATTTATTTTTATATTTATAAAAAGTATTATTTATTTAATTTAAATAAAAAATGTTCTTGTATATCTTTATGGTTACTATTGAATGTATTTTAGCGAAAAATTCAAAAATTGCAAGAGTGTTTGCACTTTGAAAATTTAAATTTTAAAAGAAATTTTTCAAATGAATGATCACTTTCAGGACCTCGTTTCTCTATGTTTCTTTTGCCTACCAAAAGCAAGCTTAAACAATTAGAAGATGCTCTTTAGCTATTTGTGGTCACTTGTTAAGAACTGTTGTAGTGTGCTTTGTATAAACCTGTTTCCTAGCCAGAGGTATTCAGGGAGTTAATTGGGATTAGTTTAAATAAAGGCTTTAACAGAACATAGAAAATTTTGCATCTGAAAAAGTGCAAAAAACACTTTTTTTTTCGATTTTTCAACACTGAATTGTGACTTCAATCCTTAAAGTGACTTTAAGCGCACTAAATTCTGTTGACTTCAGATCTTTGGCTTTTGAAGTGCATGAAAACTCTAAAAATTGACAGAGTAATTCCACTTTGAAATATATATAATTTTAAATGAATGTTCACGTTCAGGACCTTATTTCTCTATGGTCCTTTGGCCTACCGAGGTCCCCGAGTACTCAAAAGCAAGCTTAGAAGTTGCTCTTTAACATAGTACTTGGAGGTTGTGGTCACTCGAAAGGATCATAGAAAATTTCGACTTTGAAAATGTCCAAAAAACGCGTTTTTTTCGATTTTTCAGAGTTAAATTTTTAACTCAATCCTTAACATATCAGGACAACATTTTAGTCACTTATAAAGCGCTAAATTCTGAGAACTTTGGCTTTTAAAGTGCAAGAAAACTCCGAAAATTGACAGAATAATTGCACTCTGAAATTTAAATTTACATTTTAATGGTCCCTTTGGTCTACGGACTTCTTCAAGTTGTCAAAGACAACATCAACTGCTCGATAAGATACTTTTTGGAGATTTTGACTACTTTTTTTTAAATATTTTTCTTTAAATTAATTTACTTGCTTTACATATTAATATTCTATTGTTTTGATTTATTTAAATTAAATGTGATTGGAATAAAAAAATTTACTCTTGGATTAATCATCAAACTTTCCAGCTTTTATCCAAATAGAAAAGAAATCTTATTCGAACTTTTAAATTTAGTATTTAACAGGTAATTTTTATGTAATCACCTTTAAATAACAATCACAATTTATAATGACCTAAGTTTGTCAAAAATAGTATTTGTAAATAAAGTTTAAGTTAATTTAATAGACTCTCTCAGTTTGCTACTTTAAAGAGCTTTTATTTTAATTGATTTCTTGATTGAATTCGAGCTTTTTTAAGTTTAAATTAACAATAGAAAATTAGCAATTTTTTATTAATTAATAATTTTGATTATAAATTTATTTGAAAAATGGTGACGACCTACCTGATTTTACCATTGCTTGAAAAAGTTTAAAATATTAAAAAATTTTAAAAGAGATCAATATTACATTAATTTTAATTTCTTGTCAAATTAATCATGAAAATATAAAAATTAAAAAATATTTTTTGAAATTTTTTTGCTAACAAAATAGACAATTTTGGGAATATAAAACACTGCCAGGGCATTTTTGGCATATTTTTCTTTGAATCAGAAGTTTTTTGATAATTAAATTAAATAAATGAAAAAATATCATGCATGATAAAATTTTATGATTTCCTGTTCAGGATTAAAAACCTAGTTACCTTAATATGAAAATTTATTAGATTAAAATTAAATTTTTTTTGAATAACTTTATGTGCTAATAATTTTGAACATTTAGCAAGTGACATAAACCACAAACTTTGTACCAAGTCTATTTGGTTACGGACTTAGTTACTAGAAATCATACGATCAAAAATTTTGATTATAAAATAAACGCCAATTCTTAAATGACGCAATACATAATTTGTAAGAATTATTTTTGACCAAATTTTTGTATATTTTTCTAATTAATTGAATTTTAGTTTGTTTAAATTCTAAAAATAACATCTATTAACAAGTTAATGTCGTAATAAATAAGTGACAATGAGCTAAGCATATTTTTATCATCTAATAACATTTATCAAAAATATTGAATAATATACAAAAATTAATCAGTATTTACATTCTAATAAGAAATAAAAAAAAATTATTTTAATTATTTTTAAATTTTGTGCTGTGATTAAATTTGAACTTATGTCAAGTTTATTTTGCGCGCGCAATTTACTCATTCATGTACTAATTTAATTTTTTTACAAACGAGTCACATGTAAATTTTATTATTAAATCTAATTTAAATTTAATTAAAAGTGTTCACGCAATGCTTTAAAGATAATAAGTCAATATATAAATATATTTTGTGTAGAAATTGAGACTTTGTAGAAAAAAAATATTTATTTTTCATCTATGTGATATACATAACTAAAATTTTAATTTAGTTTTATAATAAAATGATAATTAGAGTGTAGGTTTAATCCAATATTTAAGAATTTAATATTTTGAATAAATACCATTGGTGGTAGTAGATGTTGTGGTAGAAAATAAAAGCCAGTCCACCATACTCTTATTTTATTTTACATTAGATTTAAAGTTTAAAAATCAGTAATTTATTAATATAATTAAAGATAATAAGAGTGCATGATAACTTATTGAGTCACTGAACCAAGTATGTTCCACTATCTTTCAAAAAGGGCTCAGCGACCAAACAGTTTATTCAAGGTCTCTGGGAGAGGTAGTATGACCATTGCTCACAATTAATTACACAAATTTACCAACAAATTTTATTTTATAATAAAAGCCTCTTCATTGAGTGTTCTAAATTTTCATTAGCGTCAAACCAACAAAACATGTCATAAATAAAATAAGCAAAAATAAAATGATATTTTTATTACTATTTTAAATATTAGGAATTGTTAAGCAATTATCTTTTCTCGTAGGCTTACACTTGGTATTGTCTCATTTTGGAAAGATTGGAAAATTTAGGTATTGTTATTAAAATGTGTCCAATTTTAAGTGTTAACCAAATAAATAATTTTTCAACCATATTCTGGGCTAAGCGTAAGTTTGGCAAATTGTACGCAAACATATCCAGGAGTATCATTAAATAAGCACTTATCAAACATAAAGAAAAGTCAAGAACTTAATCCAGAACTCAAATTGTTTGTTCATTATTTGCTTGACTAAAAAATTATAAAAAAAATGTAATCATTAATTCAAATAGGTAAATGCTTAGTCATTTTTAATTTAATTAATTAATTAATTAATTCAAAAAGCGATATATAAATTCCTAAATTGAATCTTTATAATTATTTGCGCCTTAATGTAAGAACTTGGCACTCTCTTGGTCGCCATTAGCATGCCACGCATCAACCAAAGCCAAACACTTGATTTTATCATCTATGCTAAAATTATAATAAAAAATTAAAATAAAATCTTATTTCATTTTTTTGTTATTTTTATAAAGGCATTTTATTATTTTTGAAAAGAAAATCAAAATTAAACTTCATAATTTGTTGGCACTCACTCACGAACATTATGTCACGACAACAACAACAACAACAACGACAACCAGAAGCAAAATATGAAAAAAAAATTTAAAGAAAATAAAAATTTTCTATTTTAAATTAAGAAAAACAAAAATATATTATTAAAATTTATTTAATTAAATTAATTTTGTTGTGCTATATGATTAGATACTATGACTAATGAGGCTCCCGTGGTGAACATATCGGACGAGGACGAGGCGCACTCGAGCAACAACGAGGAGGAACAGCAGCACCAGCGGTGCAGCGACTTGGCCAGCAACTTGTTCAAATGGACCAATTACATACACGGATGGCAAGAGCGGTACATAGTGCTTAAAGACGGCGTGCTCAGCTATTACAAGAGCCAAACAGAGACGCAGTACGGGTGCCGGGGCGCCATAGCGCTCAAGCAGTCGGTGATAGTGGCGCACGAGCTCGACGACTGCAGGTTCGACATCCGCGTCAACGACTGCTGCTGGTACTTGCGCGCCGCCTCGGCCGACGAGCGCCAAAAGTGGCTCGAGATACTCGAGGAGCACCGGGCCGAGTCCGGCTACGGCAGCCAGGCCAGCCTGCGCCGCCACGGCTCGCTGCTCAGCCTCAACTCGAGCCTGAGCGTGCAGTCGAACGGCTCGCACAAGCGCGCCCTCTGCCTCAAGGAAAAACTCGACGAAATGGAAACGTTCAAGGAGATATTGTGCCGCCAGGTCGAAACGCTGCAGACCTACTTTGACGCGTGTGCCAACTCGACCACCAAGGGCTTCGAGCCCTATCACAAAGAGCTCGAGGAGAAGCTGGCCGCCAGCGACGACGACGACGACGACGACAAGCAGCACGTGGAGCCGCCGCTGCGACTGAGCGGCGCGCGCATCCAGGACCATGCCGCCATGGCCATTGACTTCAAGGGCGAGGCGTACACGTTCAAGGCGACCACTGCTGGCATACTGCACAATTTGTCCCATTGCATCGAGCTCATGCAGCAGCGGGACGAGTTTTTGAAGAAAAAACTGGACCGCGAGGTCGACAAGCGCAAAAAGCTCGAAGAGCAAGTGAAAGAGCTGTCCAAGGGCAAGCGGCAACAGATTATAATAGCCGGGCCGGACTTTGAAGAGGGCCCGCACAGCAACATCAAAGAAGAGGAGTTTTACGATGCCATTGACAGTACGCTGGACACGTTGGAAAAGGAGGAGGAAAGACGTGTCAAGGCGTTCGAAAGTTTGACCAAGTTGCCCGAGCTTAAGCCTGTGGCCAGTCATCGTCTAAGCGATGAAATAGAACGCGTTGTCCAAGAGCATCTAAAAATCGATCTAGTCAACGATTTTAATTCGAATGTGTGGGAGCTGCTCGCCTCGGACGGCGAGATGAGGGTCTATCGACGCGAACTGGAGGAAAATGGCATCGTGCTTGATCCACTCAAGGCTGTTCACTCTGTCAAGGTGAGTTGTTCCAATACAATCTAAAATCTAGCCTCAACAAGCGTTGTTGATGATTATCTCTTTCAACTCTCTCATGCTCACTTCTAAATAAGGACAGCATTTTCCAGCTGCGCTACAATAATTTGATAGTCTCGCTACAAGGATACTTAAATGCTTTCTTAATTAAACCCAACATTCTATTTGCTTTAGCTGTAGTATTTTTGCTTTGTGTGTACTCTGTATGTAAAATGGTCGATAGTTAATTTTGAAAAAAAGTAGTAAAATTAGTAAATATTTTATTAAGAATAAAATTGGATAGATAATAATTGATGATGATACTGCAGGACTATGATCTAACCCTTTGAAGATGAGAATTGTATAAAGTTTTCTTTTTATGACTTGTGGTGAAATTTCACAAGGTGAACAAAAAGACTTTTGAACCGTTATTTTTTTGTTTATCTGAACCGAGCTAAAGCTCCTTCGGAATACAAATTAAAAAAGGGAATTTTATTAAATCTCATTTCAAATTAAGTTGTTTGTTCTTTGATGGCTTTGGATAGGCATCTGTTAGAGAAGTGGAGCTAACGGCTCGTTTCTTGTTCTGTTCCATCTGTTTATTTATAATTGTTGCCCAGTCGGTTTTTTTGATAAGTTCTTTCATTGACATTTCTCATTGGACTCTTCTGACAAACCAGAAAGTGACTAAGTTCTTTGATTTGCTTTTAGTCAGACTAAAAAATTCAAAATCATGTCTCTACAATTGTAGATGTGTAGGCTTAGAATAATGTTTTGGTTGATGAAATGAAGCATCGGCAAATTCATGATAATAAAATATCTTAGCAATTAGAATTGGTTGACATAATTTTTCTTTAATATTATGAGAATTAAATGAACAGCCAAATGTGTTTAATTGATTTTAATAAATTTCGTTTCAATTTGGTGTACCATTTTGGTAAATAGGCCAGATTTTGGCTAGTTTAATTTTATTTTTTAAATATTTATTTATTTATTTTCATTTAGCGCCAATTCTGGCGATGTAGTAAAATTATAAAATGTTAAAGAAAAATTTATTAAATATATGCTATTCAAACAGATAAAATTTAAAGAGATTTATTCATTAAAATTAAATAATTTTCAAAATTTAAAACAAGAACATTTTTTATCTTTTATTAAAATTTCTAAATTAAGTTACAAAAAAATTACTAAAGTTACTTTTAAATTTTGATATTTATCTTATCTATTCTGCTAAATTAAATTTAGATACATCTTTGTGTGCCAAAGGTAAAATATTACAAAATTATTGCGTAACACAAAACAAACTAGATGTATAATTTACTTTATTTAAGAATTACCTACCCTACATTTACCTGTATTTTTAATGTTAGAACTCGTATTACTACTAAATAAATAATAATTATTTTATATGTTTTTCTCATTAGTATTTAATGATAGATAACTGATAACATCAATAAAATTAAAAAAAAATATATTATTTATTGATCTGATTAGAATATTAAAGATTAAAAAATAGCCAAAAATTATTATTAAATAAATCTACTATTTTGTTATATTCTTAAAAAAAAATTAATTAAAAGATTTTTATTAAAAATAATTATTAAAATAAAGGGAGTAACAGGACATGAAGTGTGTAAATATTTTTGGGAGCCATCTGTGCGCATGGAATGGGAGGGCACATTGGACAGCTCGCGGATGATCGAAGCGCTGTCCGACGACACGCTCATATTCAACCAAGTGCATAAGCGTGTGTGGCCAGCGGCCCAACGCGACACCTGTTTCTGGTCGCACATTCGATCAGTGCCCAAAGACGACCTGGACGACTGGATCGTGGTCAACTATTCGACAACACATGAACTTGCTCCAGTAAGCTTATCTTATCTATCCTAACTCTAAATGCTCTCTGTCAGTCTGAAGCGTAAGTAGTAAACTAAAACAAAAATTTAAGGTTAAGGAGCCAATGATAAGAGCGTGGGCAAACGTGGCCATGATATGCTCAACAATTGTCCTGGACAAGGAGAAATTTGGTGACAAATCGGCAATACCGCGACAAAATATTGTATGCAAAATAACCTATGTGGCTCAGGGTAAACCATAAAGCTATTTTTTCCACTATCTCTTTTCCTCACTTGTATTTGTTCCACGGCTTAAGACTGGCACCATAGAAAGGCTTTTTTCTTTTGAATACTAATTAACATTTTAGAATGATAAAGTCAGGGCTACGCTGAATGTAGCGCTGATATGCGAAACAAGTATTGACTGTGAGTCGAAGTGTGTAGCCAAGCGAAGTGACATTACTTGCAAAATAACCTATGTAGCTCTTAGTAAGACATTGTTAACCTTTTTAGTGCCTTTAAAGTCAAATCACTTGCTTAATGCTATGAAAAGATTTAAGAACTAGTTACCGAGCGGTCAAAGCTTGGAACCAGGTTCATGTACAAGATGTTGTTTAATTTTTTATTTTTAAGTAAATCCGGGCGGATGGGCGCCAGCAAATGTCCTAAGAGCGGTCTATAAGCGAGAGTATCCAAAGTTTTTGAAGGATTTTACTCAATATGTTATCAACAAGACAGCCAAATTGCCCGTGTTGTTCTAGCAGTATATTTTTATATTTTATACAAGTTTACAATTTTAACTTTAAATTTATTAATATATTGTAATCATTCCGATTTATAAACATTTATTTAATTTTTTTTTCTTTGATAATTTAAATTCGGTTCAAAATAAAACTTGTAATCTTTATTTATTTTATTTATTTTTAAGTATTAAAAAATTTAAAAATTAAAAAATTTAATTTTTATTTTTACTTGAGTAAATGGTATTCATTAAAAACAACACTCAAAAACAGCCTAAGTTAAATTTTTATTTTAAATTTATGAAATCATTAAAAATAAAAAATTTAAAATTAATAAAAATAATTCTATTTCAAAATGTCACCCTCCTCTTTGTTTCAACCGGGCTTGGGACCGGCTTTGGCAGAGTTATGACGGCCCTAACTTTCCCTAAGAAGCCAGTGGGACGTTCATCATAAACAGCGCCACTCATCCGAGCACAAGGCTGCGAACTCGGCAACTATTTAGACTAGCTTGGAACCACAAACCAAGCGACTTCTCTCTCACTCGAGATAAAGTCTTAACTTAAGGCTTCCAAAGTTACGTACTATCTGCAGAGGGTCAGCTGTACAGCAGATTCTCGCTCCTTTCGGATTCTATACTGGGAGATGGTCGAAGCCAGCGGCGCCCTCATACGACAAGACTTGGACAAAGACCCGTAGGCCTATGTACCCGCCATACAGCTCTTCTGCAGACTACGTGAAAGACCACATGCACATACGATGCATGTGGCTGCCACCACCCTCCTCTTTTTTCATCAGGGCTTGGGACCTGCGGATCGGCAGAGTTATGGTGACTCCTCCGAGTCCATTTTTTAAAACAAAATTCTTTTTTTAGAAAATTCAATTTTAAAAAATGAACTGATTTTTGTCCAAAATGTCATCCTATTTATACCCCTTTGCAAAGAGTTACCAATTTAGCTAATTTAACCAATTTAACTAATTTTAATCAATTTTATGCATTTTTTATGATTTCTTTAGATTCTAAAAAATATAATATGATGATGTAATAAATATATTTGTCTACAATTAATTTAATTCTATTGAGTTTTGTGCTAAATTCTTTAAAAAAAGTAATTTTAAAGAAAATTTCTAGATTTCTATAATGAAATTTCAAGATCTAGACTAAATGTTTATACCATTTTTTACACATAGATGCAGACCTATGTACAATGTTTGATAACAACTTGACATTATTTATAAGAGATTTTTTTATTTTATCAAATTATTTGAAAAAATATTTGTTCATGTTTGTATGGTGAGTTTTGGAACAAAAAACAAAAACAAAATATCAAAAATGCCAAAGCTCAAGTTCAGAAGGAGCAAAACATATCTTTGAATTGTATCACTTGGTACATTCCTTGTTCCACCAATATTATGATTCTGCAAAACTCTGCTTTGCGAAATTTACTACAAAAACAAAAACAAAAACAAAATATCAAAAAAAAGTTAAACATGCTCTGTACGTTGAAACACCTGATGCACAAAATTCTGAATTTTGCAGAGTTATTGAAAACTTTATTTTCTTTTTTTCAGTTTAACATAATCAATAATCAATTTAGGGTTTATTGATGCTTTACTTTTTTCCTTTTATCTACATCAGAAAAATTATTTTAGGCAAAAATGATCCAGCAAAGTATGTTGCACCATGTCGGAGTATTTTATTAAATTTAATTTATTAATGTAGATAGAATTTTTGTTCTGTTTGTTTTTGAACTTCAAAAATTGAATTCACCATACCAGGATGTACCAAGTGCTAAAATTCACGGAATATGTTGTGCTTCTTCTGAACCTGATCTTTGGCATTTTTGATATTTTTATTTTTTGTTCCAAATTTCAATGAGATATTTTTATTTAATAATTAGTTAAATTTTATTTTTGCTCTAAATGTATTTGATTTGAGTCATCAGGCATGTTATTTGCCTTTGAGATTAAAAATTATGTTATTTAAAATTTAGCTGCCAAATCATAACTCGATAAACAAAGAAAATATAACTCACCTTTTTATATGGGCGCGCCTCATAACTACCTGAATTAATATAATAGTTTATTTTTTGGTATTTATTGACAATTATTTTAGTTGAAATCCAAAAAAATAAAATAAAAATATCAATGTTACCAAAGCCATTCAGAATTTAAAAAAAAGAGATAATAATTTAAACAATATTACGAAGTAGTTAATTTCTTGAGTAATTTAAATGTCATATCTTTAATAAATGTAACAGATATATTAAATAATAAAATAAATATAATTATTATGTAATGATTTTTTTCAAAGATATATCTAAATGGTTTCAAATAAAGTCATTTTTAGTTAATTTTAATCCGTTTTAATTTCGTTTTATTATTAAGAAAAGTTAACCTTCTTTATCATATTAATTTAATATTATTAAAATTTGAATTCAACATTTATCTTTTGATCAGAGAGCAACTAATTAATCATGCCTTCTCCATTTTAGCATTTGGTCATCGGCATCTATTCGCTTCTTTCTGTTCCTGAAATTATTTTTATACTTTAATGATATATAGTTGTCACTTTGAAATGAATTAAGAGCATAATTAAGAGTATAATTTATATACAAGCTCAGAAATTTCAGTATTGCGTTTTTGTCGTAACAGCCTCCAAACAGCACATTTTAGAGCTAGAGCTAAATTCAACCGCTAGGTGGCTTCGTGGACAAGAAGGAAAGTAAAAGAAAGTGACCATTAAATTAAAGTTGCATTAGTCTGTCAATTTTTAGAGTTTTTCTGCACTTTAAAAGCCAAAGTCAAGAGAATTCAGTTCTTTACTTTAATATTGCCGTATTTCATTAAATATGAGAAAGCTTGGCCATCAAAGGATTTTTTAAATTCGAAAATTGTTCATTCAAATTTTTTTTTCTTCTATTTTAGAGAAGAAAAATGCATGTTTTACATTTTATTTTGAATTTTATTTTAAACAGGAATTTTTTGTAAAAAAATTATTCAAATAAGGGATAGTTTTTGATTAAAATACAGGCATATTTCTTCTATTTGCGTTGACTTCTATTGAAGGAAAAACGGTAAGTAGAGCAGGATCGGCTCACTGACGATCCTGTTTTTGGTTAGACTGCGCAAAACAATCTCATCAAAAAAAACTCGTGAATTTTGTCTGTACTATTGTAGACTAAAATTTAAGCTTGAATCCTTTCCTAAAACTCAAACAGTGACCACCAAGTACAAGAAAAGAAGAAGTATGTTAAAGAGCATCTACTAAGCTTGCTATTGAGTACTCGGAAGGCCAGAGGATTATAGAAGAAAAATTCAATTAGAACATGACCACTCTGTTTAAGTTGTCAATTTTTAGAGTTTTTCTGCACTTTAAAAGCCAAAGTCAAGAGAATTTGGGCATTATCTTACAAAGTTACCATAATCTTAACGATTAATTCTATAAGCCAATTTGCTTCGCTAGTTATTCATGTTGTGACTTCCTCAAGTTGTAAATAATATCATATCACACCATGCATTTATTTATTAGATGTAAATATAATAAATAATAATAAATTCAAGGCATCATCTCTAATTGATCAACAGGCTGTCAATTAACTCAGAGCCTAAAATAAGCATAAATAATTCCCAGTAATAAACCATGTTAGGCAAAATTTTTGTAAATTTAAAAAAAATATTAAAATATTTAATAAATCGCTAAATCACATCGACTGCCAAGACAATTTGCTCCTAAATAATTTAGATATTAATTTACGGATAAAACCCAGGTTAATTTAGTTGCCATCAAACACTATAAATATTTAAGCTTACATCACATAAATTTAAGAATGAATTCTCATTTTAATTCTCTCTCTCTCTCTCTTTCTCTCTTTCTTTATTTTCTATATTGCCATAAATGTTAATTTAAAAACAAATTTTTTTTTCTACAATCAATAAACAGTTTATTACATAATTTTTTTCTTTAATTTAGAAATAATAAACACGCCTTTTAAAAAAGAAAAAAAAAAAAAAAAAAAACTTAAAATGCATCGCAGTGAAAACCATCTGAACGTAAATGCCATTACCAATAGGTATACTCATGTTTATAAATAAAATTAAATTAAGATAAGATTAGATAATTTTTTACTCTTTTAAATCAATTAAAGTGAGTTCAGCTTTGAAAAAGTGAAAGAAATAGCCGAATGGCTGTTGGAACGGGTTGACATTAGGCCTAGGATAGGTATTGTGTGTGGCAGCGGTCTTGGTGGTCTTGGCGACCGTCTTGTCGGCACCAAAGTGTTTCCGTATTCGGATGTGCCCAATTTTCCGCACAGCACAGGTAACCAATGAAAACCAGTTTCTGTCTTTTCCATACATCTGTCTCTCTGTCTCTTTGAAAGTGGCCGGCCACAAGGGAAATTTAATATTTGGCTATTTGGAGAACACGCCAGTGGTTTGCATGCAGGGAAGATTTCACGCATACGAGGGCTATTCGAACGCGTTGTGTACCATGCCAATGAAGGTGTTCAAACTGCTTGGTGTAGAGGCTGTGATATTGACTTGTGCAGCTGGAGGCATAAACCAGTCGTTTGAAGTGGGCGACATAATGCTGATCAAAGATCACATAGCTCCATTGCTGTGGACACTGCAGAATCCGCTGGTGGGCCTCAATGACGACAGGTTCGGTCCACGTTTTCCTGCGGCGAACCGAATCTATAGCAAAAATTACAGAGATTTGTTCCAGAAGATTGCTCAGGAAAAAGAGATGAAAATTCTGCAAGGAGTTTACTCGTCGCTGGGCGGGCCTTGTTACGAGACTGTAAGTGAGCTGAGAGGACTGTTGCAGCTGGGCGCCGATGCAGTAGGCATGTCGACCGCCCACGAGGCTCTCGTGGCCAGCTACTGTGGTCTCAAAGTACTAGCCATTGCTCTAATCACCAACAAGGCCATTATTGAGTACGATAGTGACAATTATCCCAATCATGAAGAAGTGATTGAGATTGCCAATAAGCGAGCCAAAGATTTAGAGGAATTGGTTTGCCAATTTGTAGCAAATGTTCAACTAGAATCAATTGATTTAAATAATAATTTAATTTGATTTATTTATAATTCATATTAATATTATTTTTTTTTTAGTAACTGGTTTTATCTTTGTGTAATTGTAAAAGATGAAATAAATTTATTTTTAATTTTTATTTTCAATTTTTTATCTTTAAAAAAATTTAAAATAAATAAAAATAATTCTATTTCAAAATGTCACCCTCCTCTTTGTTGCAACCGGGCTTGGGACCGGCTTTGGCAGAGTTATGACGGCCAACCTTTCCCTAAGAAGCCAGTGGGACGTTCATCATAAACAGCGCCACTCATCCGAGCACTCAAATTGGCTGCGAACTCGGCAACTATTTAGACTAGCTTGGAACCACAAACCAAGCGACTTAAAAGTCTTAACTTAAGGCTTCCAAAGTTACGTACTATCTGCAGAGGGTCAGCTGTACAGCAGATTCTCGCTCCTTTCGGATTCTATACTGGGAGATGGTCGAAGCCAGCGGCGCCCTCATACGACAAGACTTGGACAAAGACCCGTAGGCCTATGTACCCGCCATACAGCTCTTCTGCAGACTACGTGAAAGACCACATGCACATACGATGCATGTGGCTGCCACCACCCTCCTCTTTTTTCATCAGGGCTTGGGACCTGCGGATCGGCAGAGTTATGGTGACTGCTCTTCTGAGTCCATTTTTTAAAACAAAATTCTTTTTTTAGAAAATTCAATTTTAAAAAATGAAATGATTTTTGTCCAAAATGTCATCCTATTTATACCCCTTTGCCTTTTGCAAAGAGTTACCAATTTGGTTAATTTAAATCTTTTTGTATTTGACCTGAATTTTTAAAATTTCTTTCTTATTTCAACAAAGAGTTATGATGTAATAAACACTTTTGTTAATTAAGGATATTAATAAATGGGGATTATTTTACTCTCACAAATAATATTTGATTTTTATTAATGATTTTCCTTATCTCTTATTAAAATGTTATATTAATAAATAGTTCTGATAAAGATAAAAGACTATTAGTTGTTTAAATTGATCTAGATTTGATAAATTTAATTTTTATGAACTATGTCTTGAAGAATTTATTCTATTTTTTATTGACAAATATTTAATTTATAAAAATGAATTAAAAAAATAATTAAATTCTTTATTCTAAAAAATGCTATAATATAAATAAAAACTTTAAATATCTTTGTACATAAATGACTCATAACGAAGTGTTGTTGAGAGAATTATTGCTTAAAATTGAATTCATCGAAATACGGTTTAATTTAGAAGCCAAAAAAGAGTGCAGCGTGAACACAAACGGTTTAAGCGAAGACCCCATCTCCAGTTCCTAAAAATAAAAAACAAAATTAATAAGCAAGAAAAAATCACTGACATTGAATGCTACAATTTCGCCTTCGTCATTCTCGAAGTTCAGCCACAACAAATTGTGGTTGTTATCCGCCGAGCGTTTTAGCTTGTCAAACCCATGCTGCCATAACAGAATATTCTGTTTGCTTTCGTACAGTTTGAGACCGTCTTCAAAATGAATGTAAAGCTTAGACTCTCGAGCATGCCACGAGCAGGCTTAAAAGTTAATTTTAGTTCTACAAGTAGCTTTTTAAGTTGTTAAGTAACAGTGACACATCCTCCTAGCTTAGAGTCAATGTGTGACTACTTCCAGACTAATAAAAGCTGTGTTAACGTCTCTAAAAAGCACAAAGAACTAATCTGATTTGTCTAGTCTGAAATTTTAAATATAATTTAAGGAACACTGAGAATCTGATAGAACCAACATCTAAATCAGTAAATGGTGATAAAACTTTTGGATTTTTCTATTCACGACTTATAAATTGCTTTGTGATCAAGAGATCAATGTTGAAATTTACACCATTTAAGCATTCAATTTTTAATAACATTAATCTAATTTTCTCAGATTTTGTAAAAAAATTCAAAAAATTTAATATAAATATATCAAATTTTATTTTTTAAATAATTAAATAAAAAATTAATATTTATTAATTTGTGAAACTTATTTTATTTTAAATAAATGGAGTGTTAATTGGTCTTTATGACATGGGCAATAGCCTGTTGATTAACCTTGAAATTGAAAAAAAACCCTAACCCTTTTGACTTATGACTTGTGACTTAAAAGAATAACTTATAACTTCTTACTTTTTTACAAAAATATACAATAAAGACACAGATTATCTTTTAAGAAAATTTAGTTTAGATCTGTGAATAACGTCACGATAAGTATAATTAAATTATTGATTTTCTGAAAGTCAAGAAAGTATACTAACATGTTAAATCTCTGCCCGGAAGAAAATTGAAAAACCTTCACAATAGATGATTGAGGAGCAAATCAAACTGACCTGACACAGCATCTAACGCTGACGGGTCAATGTATGAAGAGTACAAGTCTATTAATGGACAGCTAAAAGGTGAGATTGAGTAGCACGAATGGCTCATGTCGGCAATGTTAAGTTTTTTATCAAAAATCAATATATCAATTTTTTCAGAATTTATAACTTTCATTATATTGAAAATTTGATAGAATTAAAAGTGTAAAAAACTTTAAAAAGTAATTTTACACAAGTTTACAATTGGATTTTCTTAAATAAAATACTCTTTTTAAACTGATATTCCGATACTTTGATTTTTTTGATACCAAACTTAACATCGCCCTCATGCTCTAGCCTAAAGGTCTACAATTGAATATTTTCAGAATTGTTAGAGTCTGAATTGAAACAGTCTCTAAATTTTCAGATCAATTGTTTATTACCTTGTATTGCGTGTGTTTTTCTGCAGTTAGTCTTTTCTCATAATTTGTTAACACCTACAGATTCCGAACAAAACAGTTTATCCAAATAATTTTTCTCTTATTTAAATGAATCCTATTTAAGTCCCTAAGTACCAGCAAAGTAAAATTTTTGATCAAATTTCAAGCGCTCAATCTTGGTCAAACATTTTTGGATGTAATTAAACTAATACTAAGCTTATCATTCACTCACACACACACACACACACACACTTATTCAGAAATTTGGTCATAAAATTGAAATATTTACCAAATTCTACTTGCTTAAGTAAGCAAACAGCTGTATTGGTTTGTTTTTCGATGAGATATGTCCACTTTTTGACATGATCGGGCGACATGCACTTGAAAATGTGGTTCTGAATGCCTTTGCTCGAGCCATGTCTGGTCATAAAATAACAATTAGAATTGTCTCGATTGGATATAAATGAGACAAAATTTTGCACTGACTGATTGGTCGGCGAGTTGGCACCACTTGAACACAAAATAACCCTGGTGCATACCAATGAGTATGTGTGACTGGGCTGCATCCATTCGTCCAAACTTTGCGGCACCTTGGCATAAAGCATAATTGAATCGTGTGCCAATGCCAAAAAGACCATTCTACTCTGCACATGCGGCTTTAGAATGCCAGCAGCTGGCATATTCTGGTAGCATTCGTTGAGCCAGCCAATGTGCTTTAAACTAAGCGGCGAGCTTTTGTCAATCATTAAAAACATTTGATTAGTCTCCTGGACTACCTGTGCGTTTAATTTCTCAATCAAATTGGCTATTCTAATTGACCAATTTTGATGCTGAAGACTGTCCGAGAATCTGAGAGTGTAAACACTTTCGTTTGCGCTAATCTCGATGGTCTTGGCCTCTTTGATCTCGTTGACGTGTGCCAATCGTAGCGGTATGAGCAACGATTGGCTTTGTCTGAGCTCGACCAGCCGCTGCTTGTGGCTAAAGTACGGCATCACTTCTTTCAAGTACTTTACTTCCAGGTCGACACTTTTGCCGGCCTTTTTGAGCAGCTGTACGGCCTCGTCATGGCTCACGTCGGTGATGTCCACACCGTTCACGGACAGTATGGCATCGCCGACGTACAATTGGCCGGTCGAGTCGGCCGCCATGCCCGCGAATATCTTGCTTATCAAAATGGGCATTTTGTTCTCGCGGCCGCCTTTGATCGAGATGCCAAGGCCGGACGTGTCCGTTTTGTGCACACGTACAAACCTTTTCGACTGGTTGGCTATCTCGTCCGGTACTTGCTGAAACTTGCTCGGCGAAGCGGGCTGCACGGGCGAGCACGGCGCCAGCCGGCTCATCGACTCGTCCGGGTCGGCGACAAAGCTCGCCTGGATGGCCGTGTCGCTCACGCCTATGGATATTATCGCCTTGGACCATGTACAATTGGCCTGGCCAATGTCGACCAACGAAGACAAATGAGACTCTTCAGCAGACATTTGATACTATCAGCAACCAACGAGCCATTAAATCTAACAATATGTGCAAATTTTTATTTAAAGTTTGAGTGGTACTAGTTTGCCAAAGCCAGTTTGGTCAAATGAGCTAGATGTGCGCCTAATTAGCATATACTTTTATTCTCATAAAATAAAAATTTCTATTTTTTGATTTTTTTCTTATGCTTCGATTTTTCTTCTCGATTCAATCAAATATTAATAATAATTATTATTATTAGTATTGAGCATACCAAATAGTGCAGATTAATTATTAAAATTAACACTAGTTTGGCTGAATGAGTGCGCATAATTGCCAAATAGCTTAGATTGGCAGATAAAGAAATACAATGCCTTGCTTATAAGCAAATGATAAATTTTTATATTTTTTTTAAATAAATTATTTTATTAAACATTATAGTCCTGATCGCTTAACTTGGGAGAATGTCATTGATTGTCAAATTTAAAACTTTTCGCAGCTATCTGCTAGTGACCGAAATTTTGTCCTGTACTAAGTTAACCATGCGAGACATTCGGCCAGTTTAAAAATAGAGCTTTACTCACTTATTTATTTATTTTAAATATAATTTGAGAGAGACTCCCAGCCAGTTTGGAATGGAACTTAGTCCTCCCTTTCAGCCTCTTGCTTGAAGAAACATAAAAAAAAATTAAAAAGTTTGAATTTAAAATCAAAATAAAATAAAAACAAAAGTGTTTTGTTAGCTTGGAATTAAAAGTTGAAAGATATTGTTAAGTGATGACCAAATGTACTTTTTGAAGATTTGCATAAAATTATAAAATAAAAAATTATTAGTAAAGTTAGTGTTAGTTTAGTATTTTTTGAATAATTAGATCGAATAAAGTTTTGAATCTAGGATTTGTTGTTTGGACGTAATCGTTTTACTTACTTGTTTTTCTCGAATCAACAAGATTAGTTTGATTTTCTCAGATTTTGTAAAAAAATTCAAAAAATAAATGCAAATGTTTCAATGTTTTATTTTTTTAAATAATTTAATGATAATTAAAAAAGAGAAGTAGAACATTTTTTTTATCATGGGACTGAAAGGGAGGTTAACGACCATTCCAAACTGCCCGTGGTCATTATTTTATTAATCATAAAAAAATAAGACGAGTGTCAGTCGGTCATCATGACAAGACACTAGCCTGTTTTTTAACCTTGAAACTGATATGAAAAGCAAACATTTTATTTGAGAAATACTTTGATGCCTGAACTTTCTTATATTTGATGAAATACGCTACTATTCACCTTGCTTAGTTTTAAACAACAAAAAAGTTAATATTCTGGTTAGTCTGTAGGACACTTATTGGCTATTACGAAACAAAATATAAGCTTAACTTATCTATTGGCATACAATTTACCCAAAGGGGGTTGTAAAGTTCCTTTCAATTCGATCGTTTCAATTCAGAAAATCTTGAATAACTTTTTTACCTTTAGGAATAATTTACTTCTTTAAACTGCTTAATTTTAAACAAATTTTCATAATGGCATAAAACAAGTCTGCAAATAATTTTGCAAGTTTCTGCAGGGTTTGTGCAGAAGCATGTTTTCGAACCAAGCAAAGTTGCTTAAAGATCAAACATTTTAAAGAACTAAATAATTCCTTAAGGTAAAAAAGTTGTTTAGGTTTTTCTAAATTGAAGACCAAGATTAACACCATCCATAAAAGAGATCATCAGCAGCTCTTAGAAGATTTTACTACTCGCCCTGTGCTCTGATATAATCAAGGCTTAAAATATCAAAATAACAAAATAGTAAATAAACTGGCTAAATTTGTAGATTATAATTTTTCATGTCTGAATTCGTTCTGTGAGTCAGGACTGTGTTAATTACAAGTCATTCACATGCAGCTGTTAGATTTATTTATTTATTTTTAAATTTGTTTATCTGTATCGAGCTAAAGCTCCTCCGAAATAAAAACATAAATTAAAGAGTCATAAGCTAAATCTTATGATAATATATAACATAGAGAGAGTTAAGACAAAGATAAGAATAATCTAGAATAGATCCAATAAAAGACTTATAGAGGGTTCATTAAGTGTCAAAGCTAAAGCCTCATTTTTTATTAGACAAAATTCTAATTAAATTTAGTCCTGAGTTGCGGCGCTCTTTAACTTCTTCTATCATTAAAGTATCAAACATAATACCAAGAAATTTTGTTTATTTTTGGCTCTCGATTTTATTTCCATATATTCTTAGCTCAAAATCGGGTTTTTCACTGAGAATACATTCACTCTTAGTTTCCAGGAGTTTCCAAGTTTCCAATGCAGGAAGAATATATTGAATTTGATTATCCTAGAGTTTCCAGAAGTTTCTATAAATAAATTTTTTTGTGCCAAATAAAAATATGCTGAAGAAGCACAACAAAAATGAAGAGAATAATATCTCAAAGAATGAACAAGGCCGGGATACAAAGAAACCCTGCCTAACAGATACCTCAATTAGTAATAGGTTGGTGGCTGGCTTAAGCTCAAATGTTTTCTAAATATGAAAATAAAATAACTAAAAAGATATACACGCTTCAATGAATAAAAAACTTTATCCTGAATTTAATACAACTCTAGTTAACTTAATAAACTATTATATAATAAATTAACTTCATTAATTTTGTTATATCCAGATCCTAGCAAGTCCGCAAAAAATCAATAGGTTTTTAATCAATATGATCTTACTCTAAGATATCTTTTTTAAATTATCTATTAATATTATTTGATGAGCTTTTTCTATCAAAATAAAGAAGAGAAATAATTTTTGAATTCTGTTCGAAATAAAATTAATCATATCAAGTATTAGTTCCCGTCTAATTCTTCATTTAGCCAAGTCTGAGAATAAGTCTATTAGGTGCCATACCTAGAAATAAATATCAATTTAGTTAACAATGTAGGAGTTACATTTAGGAATTTTAATTAATAAAAAAAATTTCTCATCTTATCTTAACCTTTCAAGTACTTGATAATAAAAGAAAGTACCTGGATAAGTTTATCAAAGCGTTAAGAAATTAAAAAAATTACAAGTCCATGTTTCTACTTATTATACACACTTTATACACATTTATTTTAGATTCTAAAATTTTATAGCTTTTTTTTCAAGTCATCAGATCATATCTAAAAGTATTGTATACTTGAAACTAAAGACAAATTTAAATATAAAAATGCCTATCTAAAATTATAGAAATAGTTTTTAATTATCTTAAAAAATCTTATCTTGAATAAAATTCACAATTATATCTAATTTAATTTGAAAGAAAAACACTGATGAATGAATGACTATTATTTTTTGAAAAAAAAAATCATATTCATAGATAATTAATTAGAAAAATTAGGTTTATTTTAACTAAAATTAAAAAAAATTAATAAAAATTATTCAAATTTAAATTTATTTTACTAAATAATGCCTAAATTAAAATTATATGTTTGAAATTAATGAAGCTCTTTTATATTCATTTTTAGCTTAAATTATTATTTAAATTGGAAAACTTTAATTACTAATCTGAACACTACATTATCTCAAATATAAATAACTAGCATTTAAAAAAAACTTCACACTTCTCAAATAATGCTATTATCTGTTAATATTATTATTTTCTTTATTATAAAAATAAAGTTATTGTTTTCAATTTGCATTAGTTGCTAGTTAATAAAATTAATTTAGTTCTAGCACTTGATACAAAATAGAAGGTGTTTTGGAACAATTGTGGATCGCCTTTTAAATTAAAAAAATTTGACTTTAGATATTTATCTAATTATAGATAATCAAATAAGAGCTTAGCTAAATTTTCATCATGTCTAAAAGCTTAGGAGATTTAATATTCAAAAGACTTAATGGCAGTAATTATCTATCCATAATCAGATTTGTGTCTACAATTAAGTAAGTAATTTTAAGATAATTTTAGTATTGAAAATGATTATTTTTTTTAATTTGAATGCGGAAATTAAAAATTCCAAATATGCCATTTATGGATGCACAATTTTTGTCATTTGATAAAAGTAATCAAAAATCTTAATTAGATTAGGGAATTACTAGTGTACACTCTGGTAAAGCAATAAGTCTAAAGGGATATTAACTTTGTTCCTGGTTATTGATAAGTATAGTACTTCGGGGGTAATTTATTTAAATTAGACAGTTGACAATTCGAAAAAAAAAAACAAAATATGTTTTAATTAAAAAATTTCAAAATTGTATTCTATTATTTGAAAAAATATTCTTTACATACCTTTTTGGCTGTCTATAATTTAATTAATAAGGCAATTCACTAAACCATGGCAAATTGAAGTTTATATCAAATTTTAATAATTTAAAAATTGCATAGTTTTATGTTCATTTAACCATGTTTATTATTAAAAATAATAAATTTTATTAATTTCTGATAATTTATAAAATCTGATAAAATAAAATGGTCAAATTAAATTTGATTATAGGCTTAAATTAACACAAATTTTTCGAATAAATTAAATTATCTATTTTAATATTTTTTGTTTCTATAATAATTTTTAGAATATTCAATGGTTTATGCATCTGCCTTGTCCAAATGATTTTTAAATGGGTCTAATTTGAGTGATTGTTATTTTCCAAGTTAAAATAAATACATAAATTGTATACTTAATAAAATTTACTTGATAAGATTTGGTATTTGTAAAAAACCCAATGTGGATTCGCTTCAATTAGATAAATTATCACTTATCATAAAAAAATCAGCTACTAGTGAGTGCTATGGATAAGTAAGAAGGGTTATATAATGTTAAACACATATTCTAGTCTACTTTGAATTGGAAATTATCTATAAGATAGTTTAAATTATCTAATCTTTGAATAAATAAGCTATTTATTAACAAATAGCGTACGCCATTAGGAAAATTAATCGCTAATTATTTCAAATAATGTTGGGAATTGATTTATTTCCAATGCTAATAGGACCTAATTTACCAAGAGAGCTTTTTAGTTCATATTTTTGTGAGTATATGTGTTAGTATGTGTAGCTAGGCAAGGATTTATCTTTATTTGTTCGGCTAAATAAACAAAAAAAATTCTCAAGAGAAATCTAATTCTGCAATGTTTATTGGCGTAATATTATCATCTAGAAAATTATGTTTGATCTTAAAAAAAGCTAATATTAGATTTTATTTACTCACAAAATCAATACAAAATTAAAACTGAAACCAGTGTATGAGTGACTGTGATATCAATAATAATTTGATTACAAATAAAACAAATTAAAAATTTAATTAAAAAAAATTCAAAAATAACTTTTCTAAATTTAAATTAAAAGTAAAAAAAAATTTGTTCAATTCAAGCTAAAGTTGTGGCGATAGAAAGTTCCAGGTCTTTTTGTCCTGCTTTTTGTGCGATTCGGTAGATGTTAAGACTTGTTATTGAGCGCCTCGGTTTTGGTCTCCGAGCGTCTTAAAAAGATCCAGTCTCTTTCGAGCAACAGTGTAGTCTTAGCCTCGGATCAAGTCAAAGTGTTCAAGAATCTTTTTCAAATATATTGCTTTAAAAAAATACAATCCTATTAGATCTTATAGACAAAACTTCACAGTAAAATAATCTCAATAGGATCTTACATTTTATTAATAATATAACACTTAAATAAAAGACATAACTTTGGAGGCCTTAAGTTAAGACTTTTCTCGAGTGAGAGAGAGGTCGCTTGGTTTGTGGTTCCAAGCTAGTCTAAATAGTTGCCGAGTTCGCAGCCAGTTTTGAGTGCTCGGATGAGTGGCGCTGTTTACGATGAACGTCCCACTGGCTTCTTAGGGAAAGACGCCGTCATAACTCTGCCAAAGCCGGTCCCAAGCCCGGTTCCAACAAAGAGGAGGGTGACTAATAAATTTTCATTGAATTAAGTAATTAAAATAATAGTTAACGAGTTTTTGTATATGAAATATGTGAAATTTAATTAATTTAAAGTATTTTAAAGTAAGATTTAATCCTGATTTTAAAAATGCCAATAAGTCCAGCAATAATACCAACTTTACATATTTTTTGTTGATTTTATCTCAAGTAATATAATTGTTTATCACAATAATAGATAGTATCTCAAGAGAATTATCTATTTTATATAATAAAATATTTTCAAAAATTTAAATTTTACAAAAATTGATGAATATATTAAAAATTTATATATTTAATGACATTTATCAGTAATGAATTAAAAAATATGTGTGCACAATTGTACAAGATCGAATTTTTATTATTTATGAATTTTTGGGTCTCCTAAGCCGACTCCCTCTATTCTTAGTGAGCCAAATTGCGCCTAATTTATGCTAATTTAAACTAAATAATTTCAATTTAATTTCCGCTTATTTAAAAAGAGCCCACGTAATAAAATAATTTACTGCTATTGACGTATATTTTTTTTAACTTTTAGCCGAGGACAAAATGGCGCAATTACGTAAGCTCTTATTTTAATTATCTCCCCGGCTCAATAAACTAATATTAATTTTATTAAAAACTAAAAAGTAGAAATAAATATTATCAAATTTTTACTATTATCTTTAATTAAAATATCAGATTAACTCATGTATAAATTTCACATTTTTTTCTTATTAATCTAAACTTATTAAATAAATTTATTTAAAAAAATAAAGAAATAAAGTTTTTTATTTTATCATATTTTATTTATTTGGCACAAAACGCCTAAAAACGTTTTGCTCATTGTAAAGCACCACTAGCCATAAAAATTACTAATTAATTAACAATTTAAAGAATGGGTGACAGCCTGTTGAATCAAAAATTAATGAGCAATAGTCCGTCGGTGTCAAATCTGATGGAGTACGACTATTTGATCAAGTTTTTGGCATTGGGCGACTCTGGGGTTGGAAAGACGAGCTTTTTGTACCAGTACACGGACAACCAGTTCAATTCAAAGTTTATATCGACTGTGGGCATCGATTTCAGAGAGAAGCGAGTGGTGTACAAGTCGCCGACGAACGGCAGGACCCATCGGATCCACTTGCAGCTTTGGGACACGGCTGGCCAAGAGCGTTTTCGCAGCTTGACCACAGCGTTTTTCCGCGACGCCATGGGCTTCATCCTCATGTTCGACCTGACCAGCGAATTGTCCTTTCTAAACGTGAGAAACTGGATCAGCCAACTGCAGACACACGCCTACTGCGAGGATCCGGACATAGTGCTTGTTGGCAACAAGCTAGATCTCGAGGATAGGCGCGTGGTCGACTTCAACAGAGCCAAGGACTTTGCCGACAAGCACGGCTGTGAGTACATCGAGACTAGTGCCGCTACGGGCGAGAATGTAGACAAAACCCTCAACATACTGCTTGACAAGGTGATGTATCGGATGGAGAAAAGCTTGGACAAGTCGCTCTTTCCGGTCAGGTCCTTAACACAAAACACTAGCGAAGATATTCAAAGCAAATGCTCGGCATGTTAGAAGCAATGTATGTGTGGTGATAATTCCAAGCATTAAAGTATTTTTTCTTCTTTCTGGTTCATTTTATTTGTATAGAAATAAATGTTGGCATTTTTTTTATAAATTTTTTTTATTTAAAAAACAACATCTTTAAAAAAAAATTTAGAAAATTTTAGAATTATTTTATGTCAAAAAATAATAAAATTTCAAATATTGTTTATTTATTTTAATTATTTATAATTACAATGAGTCCTAAACCAAAAAAATGCTTTGCCATATTTGGACGAACCATAAAAGAGACTTATTTAGTAAAAGTCTGGCAAATAATGAAGTTCCAATAATGTAGCTGATAAAACTCGGTCAATTATCCTTTACAGCTAGCATATTTTAATAGCTGGTTAAACCATCAGCTCAACATTTTACCAATTTAATTATTTGAATAGAAATTCTAAAATTAAAAAGTATAAAATCATATATTCCAAATTATTTGGAAAATCTATTCAAACTTGCTTTATGCTCTTCTTCTTCACCATTATCAGTAATATCATGTTGATTTTCTTGATTGTTGACCGATAGAGGAACAGAGGTTGGAGAGGCTTCAGACATTTTTAAAAATCAGATTCAAAATTTAATTTTCTAGCACTTTCAAGGAATTCATTTTTATATAAATTATGTAACAAGCTTATTTAATTGAAGTTAAATTGTCAAAAATCAAAAAATAAACTCTTTTATCATAAATATTTTTATTTCACAGATTAATTATCTTCCTTTGAAAATAATTTTCAATTGTAGTTTATACTTATCTTATCTCCTATCTAAAATTAAAACACAATAAATTAAGTCATTTATTAAAATAGACTGATTTAAAAGTTAAGAAATTAAAGCACTTGGTACTAAAATGAAATATTTCTAACGCAGTTGTTATTAAATTATAAATATAATAATTAGTTATATAAAATTTTTAAAATATCTTCTTGTATTTACATTTTTATTTTTTATTTTAAAATAAATGTTTTTTGATTTGGTTAAATTCACACTATCTTTTATAATAGCATTTGTATTTTTTTTACTTTTTTTAGTTTCTGGTAAAACAAATTTTCCAATTAAGGAGTGAAAATTAAATTAATTAATTTTTAATCAAAAAAAAAGCCTGGTACCTGTTCTGGAGATTTTTTTTGTCCAAATTCGACTTTATCAGAGAGCTTCTGTCGCCAAGCAACAACCCAAACGCAACCAAGTCCTCCTCTTCGCAGAATACGAGTCGTGCACGCCGAGACTGATTACCATGGACGACAAAGACCAATTCGAGAAGCGCATCCAAGAGGCCCGCGACAAATTTGACAACAACTTGTCGGACTTTAAGCGCAAAAAAATCATGGAAATTCCCTGCTTTAGGTCAACTTTTTTGACAAGTTGTTAATTTTTTCTATCATTTGTTATAGACAGTCTTTATTCAAGCAAAATTTTTGTATCCTAGGTATTCCTGTTGGTTTGGTACTAGGACTTTTCAGCTATCTGGTCACAAACAAGGTCAAATTGGCTAGCAACATAGCCATGGGCTCGTACTTGGTCGTATCGGGCGGCTACTTTGCCAACTGCCGGTCCGAATTTAACAAACAAGTTGCTCAAAACAAAGAACTTGGGGACATAATGAATTTGATCATAAAATACCGCGGCACTGAACTCGAGGAACAATTTCAAAAAAAATATAAAGAAAAACTCGAGGAATTAGACTCTAAATCAAAATATGTCTAGACAAAAATAATTATTTTTTTATTTTTAATTATTAAATTGAATAAACTTAATAAATTTATTGTTTAGTTATTTTATTAATTATTTTTTCGTATCAAGTGAATAAAGGCGCTTGGAGAATTTGACCAAATTTAAATGTTTGTTTTGTTTCGCAATTTTTGGTTGTTTTTTTTTTGAATAAAAAACGCTTTTAAAAATAATAAAATTTGTTTTAATTTTTTTAAATTTTCAAAGATTTTATTAAAAAAAATGCTAATTAAAAGTGCTAGACTAGTGCCCGTGGTTCGATCGCTGGTGCAAAGGAGAGCTTTGACGGCACAGAGCCAAGCCGAAGTCAAGCCGCCACAAATGGACGGCGAAAGCAGGGAATATCCGACCAAGATAGTCAATTTGGTTGAGGAAATTTCCAAATTGAATTTGGTCGAAGTGAGCGATTTGAATGAATTGTTGAGAAAAAAACTGAATATAAAAGACGTTCCAATGAGCTTTGCGGCCATGCCTGCGGGCGCCAATCAAGCTCAAAAAGAAGAAGAAGTTGAAGAAGCCTTGCCCAAAGCTACCAAAAGCTCGTTCAAGCTAAAGCTAGTCAAGTTCGATGATAGTAAAAAAGTGGCTCTTATTAAAGAAATAAAGGCGCTTGGTGAGAACATGAACTTGGTACAGGCCAAAAAGTTTGTCGAATCGCTTCCTCAGGTATTCAGAGACAACATACCCAAAGACGAAGCTGACAAATTAAAGGAACAGCTGGAAAAGGCCGGAGCTACATGTGAAATAGAATAAAACATTGACCAAAATAAAACAAGATTTCTTCTAGTTTAATTAAAAATTTTTAATTAATTAATAAAAAAATGTATGTTTAAATTAATTCTTTTTAATAGTTTTAAATTATTTTCTAGTTTCATTTTGGAAAAGTTAAGTTTGACATTTGCGGGTACCATTTTTTAAGATATAAATGTACTTGATTTTTTATTGCTACAAATATAGTGGTGAAATAATTGGTACTGTAAATTTGAAGGCTCATCAGAAGTCTCCGAATGGTCACATTTTCAAAATTTTTCCTTTTTTTTGACTCTAAGTAAATACAGAGGACCTATACCAAGCGAATTTATGAAAGAGGAAATAAAAGTAAATTATTACATTAAACTTGATAAATTTAATGCATAGATTTTGAGTTTATTTTAATTATTTAAAAGTTTTGAATCAAGACCAAATTTACCAATGCTGAATTAATGCAAACACCATAGTTTAGACATCAACTTAATTATTTGAAAATTCTAAATCTATTCTAAATCAATAAAATATTCTTTTAAGTTTTCATAAATTTTATTCATTATTCAACTATTTATTAAAACTTTTAAATATGTCAAATTAATTGTAACAGAATATTATTAATTTGAAGGAGGATAAGTCTTGGCGCCTTCAAATTACATCAGCTAAGGAAGGCTGTGTGGGGCCAGATGGCGATTAGTACCAAAACAAAAGTCAGAGTGTACAAGACGACCATTCTGTCTGCAATCCTCTATGGAGCGATCTGGTAAGGGTAGGAGTCAAGAAGAGCCAGTCGAGAACAATGACAAGAGATAGGACCGTGTGACGTCAGATTAGTTAAAGGTAAAAAAAGGATCAAAAATTAAAATAATTTATAGGTTTTTTAATTGATTTTTAATTTAAATAAAAATGTCTTTTTCAGGTAAATTTCAAAGAAAAAATTGAAAAAATAATCGGTTAAAAGGCGAGAAAAATTTGACAAAACATGAGAAGGCTGAATTCATTGATAAAGAATTTTTAAATACAATTTAATTCGATTTTCTCAGACCAATATTGATGCCAATAATACAAAGAAAATTTACGGTTCTATTAAAAATTATTGAAATTATTTAAACAATTAGAAGAATATTATTTGAGAAAATATTGATTTATTGAGAAATCTTAGACAACTGGATTTAAGATGGATATTGATTAATAGATGCAGTGAATGATGTGAGAATAAAGAAAAAAATTCAGCGACAAGTCACCTACAGACAATCAAAATGTTTTAATTTTAACCTTATCAGAATAAAATTGAAAAACTAGTTTTGTCTTTAAATTATTTTTATTAAATTTTAGACTAAAGAGCTCAACTGAGCTAAAAAAGAGAATAGAAAATATTTAAATCCATGTTCCGTTTTTCTATAAAATTGTTAAAAGTACTCCTTAGTGACTTCTATACAATATGACCATCCTAAGTTTTTGATAACTTGAATGTCTTGACCACAGTTCCAAGTTTTCTTCTAAGTTATGCTGAATAATATTAATTTCTATATAAAAGATATTTGTATGAAAGTTAGTCCAAAAGTTATTGATGTTTAGAACCTATTGATATCAATAAGAAGAGTGCTAGTTGCAAAATAATACTGCCAAGTCTGGAGTAGTTAAAGGTAAAAAAAGTTTGCAAAAACAAAAGGAGCTTTTGTCACTCAGACCATCTTGGAAATTATGATATCATCACCAAAATATTAGCTGCCAATAGAAGAGTATCGACCTTATGTTTATTGCTTAAATTTTGAAAGAAAAAAAAAAAACTGTGACTTTTGTTTTAGAGAGTAAATTTTGTTAATTAAATTAAGAAAAAGCAAAGAAATAAATGTTTTTTATTTCATTTTAATAGGCTCTCAAAAGTATGTTCATGTCCAGTTTGTGATTGTATGAATTACTGCAGTAGAATTTGTGAACAAAACGATTTAATTCACAAATTTGAATGCCAAAATTTTAGCCAAAATTCTTTAAAATTCGATTCAAAATTCCTGCAAGATGAAATTTTGATTTTGTTTTTACGCACTCTGATCAGAACAAGCAAAGTAAGTTTTACAAGTGGAAAATTTAAATCCGGTCTGAAAAAGCAAAACATTCACTGTTAGTTCAAGTTGGAAGCAGACACAAGTTACTATTCACCAAGACCATCTAATGGTAAAAATAAAAAATTTAAGCTGTAGGAAGAAACCGAAGAAGCATTAACCCTCTTGTTTTGTACACCAAGTGCTTATTTAGTAAATTATTCAACTCTGAATTGGAAATGAGACACGGTGCGACAACATAATTTTAAAAAAAGTTAATAAGAATTTCACAGCTCTTTTAAAGCAAACAACTCTGAATACCATTAGCCAAAATAATTCTAGTAATCAATTCAAATCGTTCATTTGGCTACAGGCTATTTGAATTGATTGAAAAATAAAAAATGTTCATTTTCAAATTAAAGATAAAATAAGCAAGCGAATTTTTTATTAATATAAATTTTTTTGTGAATTAATTGAACTAAATAGTAAACATTCATAAAATAAAATTAAAACAATGAAAAAATTTTAAAAAATTTATTCAAATATAATCTTTTTTTTTCCTGATGAATATGAATCTTTTTACCGCAAAATTAAATTAATTGTTTAAAATAAATTATTTAAAAATTTTAAATATTCTATAATTATGTGAATATTGAAAATTATGTACACAAAAATTTAAGAATTTTGATCGTGCATCCGCAAAAAAATTGAAATTTATTTCTTAGTAGTTCCAAGATTATTTGGCTCATTAATTTTATAAATTTTCAAAATTAAAAACAATTAATTAATAACTAATTCATAAATTGATTTAGTTCAAAATATTCTTAAACAAAATTCTTCAAACTCTTTCCATTAATGAAGATGTTATGATTATTTTTGGTTTGTGCCCAACACTATTTAGAGAATAAAAACATTAAATTATCTTTTAATTAATTACGGTAAGAGTTAATCTCTATTTTAGAGGATTTTTCAATAAGATAAATCAGATGACAACGCACATGCATATACATTTTGGTTAATAGATTCCTGGCAATTTTTCGCCAAATAAATCCTATGAAATTTTCTTAATCATTTATTTTCTAAAATATTTTATTTTAATAAACTTTAATTTATCAAATTAGGAGTAATTTATGTTCTGTTTGTTTTTGAAATTCACAATACCCCGGTCAGATCAAAAACAAGAATGATTGTTTGAAAATAAAAGACAAAAAAAAAGTCATGCTTAATTATTGTTTCAAGTATGCTCTACAAATAAATAAATAAATAAATAAATGAATATAAAATTAAAATAAGATTATAAAATTTAAAAATAAAGAAGAAAAATGGAAGTTGTTGCATGTGAGCCAGCGAGCAGCAACGCAGACACTCCAGTCGATCCCAACAACAATGTGGAAAGTTGGAGCACTCGTGACCAGCTGATGCTGATTTCGTTCGCTATTGTCAACGGCGACTCAAACTGGTCGCATGTGAGCGATCAAATGAACAAAGCGGGCCTGAGGAAGAAAACGTCCGCCCAATGCTCAAAACAATACAGGCAAATAATCAAAGACTTTATGAGCAACAAAAATCAGCTGATTGATTTGAAAAAAATTTATAGCCAAATTGCCGAGCAGCGTTTAGACGAGGTTAACGCGCAAGTAAAGTCACTTAAGGACCAATATTGGCTAACTGCGTCCAAAATAAGCGACTTAATTGACTTGGAGTTGAGCGAATGTGACCAATTGATTCCTCTGAGCCACAAACTAAAGCACTTGATCGCTCAATGGATTTGTTTGAATCTTAAAGTGGACACTAATTTGAATTTGAACAGTAAACAATACAATCAAGATCTGATCGAAAAACTAAAACAAATCGATACAAATAAAGAGCTAACTGATGAGCTAGTTGATTTGCTGCAACAAGACGGAGATTATTTGCGTCTAGAAGACGAACGCTCACGGCTAGCCCAAGAGGAGCAACGCGTCCAAAAATTAAAACAACAACAACAACAAGAACAACAAGAACAAGAAATGGAAAGAAAGAGACTCGAAGAAGAAAGAGAGAAAGACGAGGCGAAAACAATTGATGTCAAAATTGAGTCTCAGCCAGACGTAGAAGATGAGAATAGCAAGGATAGTTCGGCTAGATTTAGCAGCGAGGACGATATGCCTTTATTGAACATAGTCAAGAGTAAAGGACTGCTAGTTGACCATAAGACAAAATCACCGTCGCCATCGCACTCGCAATCATTGCCAAGTGAACATGTTAGACGTTCGTTGCGCAAGGCTAAAGGCGAACAAGCATCGTCGCCGTCCTCGTCTACCATGTCGACCATTTCACACAAGTCTGTGTCACTGCCATGCTCCAGCTTGTCCGAGGACAAAGAGCACAAACACCAAGTCAAAGCTTCGCCGTCGAACACCAGCTCGGTGTACGACAATTTGGACGCAGACGACCAAAATCAAGATGTCTACAAGTCAAAGAAAAAGAATAGCGAGACGAAAAAAGAAGACGACGAGCCGGATATTGAAAACGCTCTGGTGACCAATCTGGTGAGCATTAAGCAAGAGCCCAAAGATAGCTCTGGCTCTGGCGGTGGCACTGGCACTGGCACTGGCATTGATATGACGGCCGAGAGTAGCAAGGCGGCCAATATATCCGGCTCGTCGCTCAGCTCCGTGTCTAGCTCAAAGACAAGCGAAGAAGAGAGAAGCCATCGTGCGTGGAAAAAATCGATCATGATGATACTCAACAACATTGCGTGTCACAAGCACGCGACCATTTTTATGCATCCTGTCAAGGACGATATAGCGCCTGGCTACTCGACTCTAATACATCGGCCAATTGATCTGAGCACAATTAAAAAAAATTTGGAGAGCGGCTCTACGCGCACAACCAAAGAGTTTCAACGAGACACAATGCTAATGTTCACCAATGCGTTGATGTACAACTCGACCAATCACAACATACACCGGATAGCATTGGAAATGTTCAAAGAAGTGTTGGCCGACATTGAACAGCTGTTGAACGCACAAGAAGCCTTGTGTTCGAACGAAAGTATGGACTCGACTAGTTATGCGATTAGCAAGCCGCTGAGGTACAAAGAAATGCGCTCTTCGTCCACAAATAGCGATGGCAAGTCGTCGTCCATTTTCGACGAGTCGCTCGCTGGCCTATTGGTCAAAAAAGGCCGGCCTCTAAAAGACACCAAGAGTAGTTCAAAGTCGTCGTTGAAGGACGAGTCGGTCAACAACGACTGTGGCTCGATTAAGAGCAATTCGAGTGTGTCCACACCGCGCAACTCTACCACTAGATCAAGAGTGTCCACTAAACTAGGCCAGCAGCAGCAAAAATCGCCCAAACAAACACCTGCTAAAAAAGAAGATGCTGGCTCGAATGTCAAAAAGCGAAAGCCGTCTGTGTCCAACAGTTCGACAAATTTAAATGCCACAAGTATCGAGCATGCTAAGGATACCAAAGATGACCAAGCGCCAAAGAGCAAGCGAAGAAAATCAGGAAGATAAGATTTTATTTTTTGTTGTATATTTTTTCATCAATTTATGTTTTATTATATATATATATATAAATATAAACAAGTATATAGTTAATATTGATATTTAGAATAAAATTAATGGAATAAAAATTATTTTATTTATATGCTGAATTCAATGAAAAGCTGACAGATTTCTGTAACAACTAAACAGAATCGATTGTCAATTTGATTTTTGAAAAAAATTTCTTAAAAGTATGGTTTTGTGAAATTCAGTACAAAAGAACAAAAAAAATGTAAAAAATTTAAATAACTTTTTTTCTAAAGGTTTAAACCTAATTTTGTGAATGCAGAATGGTGCAAAATTCAAAGTTGCATCAAATATCTATGTCTGCTAATTTTGCAGAGTTCAGCAGAAATTAAAATTCAATATAATTGAGTGTAGTTAATTTTGCAGAGATTTTGCACATCATTTGCAGACTTTTACAGTTGATGCAGACTTGTCAAAGGACCGACTGACTGTACAAACTTAAAACCTATATTTATAAAATTATTCTTTAAGGTTAAAAATCAAGGGAATATAAATAATTCAATAAAAATCTGTTCGATAATTCTCTTTGAATTTTTTCCCAAAATTTCGACATTAATAAAAAAGTGCATTTAAGATATCTCAATTTAAAAAAATACAGGAAAACCCATCAAATTATTTAACTTAATAAAAGTCTTTCATATAGGAAATAGGGTCTAAAACGAAAAACATTAGGTAATCTTTAAAAGTCTTTGATAAGATCAAGCTGAGATTATTATTTTCATTCTTTAAAATTCATTCTCATAAGTAAGATCAAAAAAAAAAAGTTATTAAAAAATCACCAGTTCGATCTATTTTGAAGCTTAAATATTATTTATCTCCAATGGTTAAAAAACAAGAAAAAGCAAAGAATACCCTCTCCAATATAATGCACCAAGAGACTTTCAATAAACTTATACTTCTATGTTTCAAATCGACTATTTAAGTTGAATGAGAGATATGACATAGGGTTAGGGTTAAACCCTAAACCCCAAACCCAGGTAGAGCATCGACGTATAAGTCAACAACTTGCGAGATCCTCGCAGATTCGTTCGGGTCTTACCATATATGGCCCGGAACGCAATTTGTTAAAGAGGATGCTCTGAAATACGATAGCGCCGCACGTGCGCAAATAAAATCCATCGTGATAGAAGAGTGTAAGTTCGTCAACTTACTAAAAAAAATCACACTAAATGACACTCTCTGTTTTATTAAAGAACAGTTGAGTGGCAGTGGCCTTCACGTACGGTTGGCCAAAAATAAGTCTGCAGTAGAGGACATTGACTTGTCCATTGAGAAATTTCTAATAAGTTTCAACCCGGACGAGTACATTGATTACAATGTACTACAACGGGCGATATCGGCAAAGATCGAATTTAGCCGAAGATTTCTCTGTATTAATATGGATTCGCTCGAATACGCGAATCTATTTAATAAGACAAGCGAACCTTGGAAGAAAGAATACCGCATGATTGCGGCTAAAATAATCAATGATGTGAACTGGCCAAGGTAAGTTATTATTTAATTATATTAATTATTAATTTTTTTTTTTAGATTTTTAGATTTTCTTGAAGAAAAAGAGGCACATGAAGCTGAAGTTAATAATATACTAAACAACATTAGCCAATACGAAAGTAGCAATTCCGATATAGAGGAGATTAATTCCGTACAGAATCCGGATGAATATGAATACGATTTACCGTCATTTGAAATGAAGACTGAATTGACGGACCTCTTTCCTGAAGAGTTTGATCGACCAGAATTGGTCATCAAACGAAGAAGAACAGATTCGGAATTATCGGATGAAGATGAAATCAAAAATTTAACTTTTTAATAATTTTTAGGGTTAGGGGTTTAGGTTGCCTAGATTTTACCAAAATACTTAAAAAAAACATCTAAATAAAAAATCTAGGTATTAAGTTTGTCGTGTCTGTCCGTCCGTCCGTCCGTCCGTCTGTCCGTCCGTCCGTTGACAGGTCAAAATTGACGAACGGAATTAGCTAGAGAGCTGAAATTTTGTACAGATAATATTTGAGTGGTGAGAACGCGGCCTGCCAAATTTGGAGTCGATCGGCCACTCCCTTGCGGAAATAGCGCCGATTTTGACCGAAAAAAGTCGTTTATTGCGAAATCATAACGACAAACATTAAATCTGAGTAGAAATTCGAAATCAGCAGCAAAAAATACATCAGATAATGTTTACAATCATTAGAAAAATATTTTCCTAAAAGGCTAAACAGGAACACTTGTTTGATCCTTGATTTTTTTTTCAATGGTAAAATCTAGGCAAAATAAATTTTATTAAAATTTAAACTCCTGTCACGAATGTGAATGTGCCCTAAAAAACGAATTTTGTATAAAAAAAATTAGTAATAATTAAAATCAATTTTAAAAAATTAATGTGCGGTTTCTTTTTTGTTTTTATATAGATAAACGAGTTTGATATACACTTTTTAAATTAAATGAAAAATAGATAATTAAAATTAATGCTTTTAAAATGTTTAATTTTTTAAATTTATTAAGAATTGAAATTTAAAATATTAGTTTATAAAATATTTAAAAATAATAACAAAAAAAAATTGGTATATTTTAAAATTCAAATTCGCTGAACAAAGCCGAATGATCGCTAAACCATGTTGTGTATGGACGACAATTGATGTGTTTTAAATTGTTGCTTTTATTGTAAAAACACCAGTCCAATTGAGATTTATTGCTGAATGTATTGGAATTGAGGAAAAAAGGATCAAGTTGTAATTTTGCACTCAAAAAGTCTAAATATT
>JAESIW010000200.1:361773-373971 GCA_016802295.1 Brachionus rotundiformis
CTTATTTTAAAGCATTGGAAACTCGGAAACTCTTGGATACTATATATTAACTTATTATACAGCATTGGAAACTTGGAAACTCTTGGATAATATGTATTTACTTATTTTAAAGCATTGGATACTCGTGGAAACTCTTGGATACTTTATTTTAGCTTATTATTCAGCATTGAAAACTTGGAAACTCTTTGATACTCTTGGATACTATATATTAACTTATTATACAGCATTGGAATTTCAAGATGAAAAAAATTTTGTCTAATAAGTCAAATTTTATTACATCTGTTTCTAAGACAAAAAAATTTTATCACTTAATTTATAGTTGAAGGTTTTTTTTTCTCATTTCTGAAAGTTTTTTTTGCTATAAATTTTTATTTAAATATTTAAAAATTTTATTAAAATTCAAAAAAAGTTTTATTTTTAAAAAATATAAATTTAAAATAAAATCGAAACAAACTTCGAAGAAATGTCTCAATCATCACAGAAAAACTCAAGGGAAATATCGTGTAAAAACTATTTTTTCTGCGTTTCAAATGTTGAAAGCGATTCCTTTACATCCAAACAATTGTTTGAGGCGTTTGATGAATTTTGCGACTTACTAATCGTTGAATATGATTTTTCAAATAGTCCTAGCCACCAATTCAAGATTTTACTTTGCACAAAAAATGGAAAAAGGGTAATTTACAAGTTTTAATTAAAAAAACTAACCTTATTTGATTAAATTAGAGAGATAGATTAGAAACCCAGCTCCTACTGTAAATCGTTTATTTCCTTTTAAGTATCACTTGGACAGTCTAGGAAAGGAAAAAAAATTTGGAAATTGGCGGGATCGGGTTGTTGATTTCTTAAATGGTTGGATCAGAAGTGGCTGGCAACATAAACGAAAGCATTTGTGCTTGTTCGGACCATCAAATGCTGGTAAGAGCACTTTTTGTAATGCGCTCTTAGGAAACTATGACCACCAAAATTTTCCAATCGGAATCAATGATTCGAAATTTGCCTTTGACCGTTGGAATCCTAAGCTGTATACCCACTGCATTGCGCACGAATTTGATTTCACAAAAATAGATATGACTACTTGGAAAGTGGCATTGGAAGGCTAACCATTCAAAATAAATAGAAAGCACAAAACTGGAGTAGATGGTGCCATTCAAGTACCATTTATATTTATTTGCAACGTGAATCCTTGCTCTTTTCTTGAACCGGCTCTGCTTAACCGCATTGAATTTGTTGACTGCACACAAAATGAAGACGACAAAATTAATGATAAAGCGGATTATCTTTCAGTCGATTTCTCTTTTTCAAATCATCAACTTACGCCAGAAGTAAAAAAATTCTTTCCAATTGGTGCATTAAAATTTCCAACTTCTGATTATAATGCTGAGCCTGGTAAATTAAATCTTCCAAACGAAAATTCTTGGATTAATGATGAAGCTGGAAAACCAGAAAGCATCGATGAAGACTCAGCTTTCAGTGAAATGTCCTCGACCCCAAAAAATTTGACTGATAGCTCAGGTGATTATTTCTAACTATATTTTTTGATAATTTTACACATTTTGTTAATTACATGTTTTTAGATAATTCGAATATTGATCTTTCAATTAGTCCTAATTTTTTGAAACCAGTTGTCCTGTTAGAAAGAATGAATATCAACTCATTGAAATGTTTCAACTCCTCCAAAAGAAATTTAGATGGCACCGAGAAAATTTACACTCCTCAAACTGAGAAAAGTAATGCAGTCAAATCAAGAATAACTGTTAGCGCGATAAAAAACATAAAAAGAAACTTAGTAGTTTATTCTGACAGTGAAGAGTCCAGTGATAGCTTATATCAACCAAATATTGCTGAAGAAGTCCGTTCAGTTATTGAAATTACAATTCAAAAAGTTGAAGCATCTTTTAAATAAATTTGTCTTTATTTTGTTTTCATTATTCCATTTATTGTTTTTTGTTTACTGTTTATTAGCTCTCTATTAAAAGTCTAGTCATTTTGTTCATTTATAGAAAAATAAATTTAAATAAAGCATCCATTTTATTAATTTTTTTAATCTCAAAATGTCAAAAAAATTTTTCGACTATTTTATTTGTTTTTCAAAAATGACTCGTGGTAGCATTAGTAGAGAAAAAATATTCTTTTTTCTGGACAAATTTACAACACGGCTTCTAGTTTCATTGGAAAATCATTCAAATAGTTCTCAAATACATTTTCATGTTTACATGCGATCTTTGACAAAGGTTTGATATATTTTGGATTCTTAAAAATATTAATCTTTTGTAAATTTTTAAAAGCTTAATTTTGAAAGTTTTGTTAACCTTGTAAATCAAGAGCTGAGTATAACATGTGAACTATTTTTTTTAGAGTGTGTTTCTGTTCGCAACTGCATCAAATATTCGACAAAAGAAGATCACGATTGCATGTTTAAGAATATTAATGAAAAAGACTTTCACCGTAATTATCATGTTTATCATTGGTCTTTATGTAGAGAGAATTTTTCAATTTTGGATGAGTTTGTTCAACAAAATATTTATCATGCAAATCAAATTGAACACATGTTTTATGAATTTAAATCTTGCCAAGATCGGAAAAACCGACTTTTGAAATTAAAAGTTTTTAAACGATTTTTCAATTGGAGAGATATGGTTGTTGACTGGTATAATGACTTTATCGATAACAAAAATTCAAAATCTCTTTTTATTTATGGAGATTCTGAAAGTGGAAAAACTTCATTCGTGTACTCTGTTTTTGGTAAGATATATTGTTAAAAATATTTTCAATCAATAAAAAAGAGTTATTTAAAATTTTGCCAGGATGTTACTTTGATCAATGGTTTATACCAGCTTTGAATGAAAAAAACAATGCCTTTAGTGAATGGAACGAAAATAAACATAATTTTATGATAATCGACAATTTTGAATTTCATAATTTCAATCATAATGATTTGCTTAAAATATTAAATCGCCAAGCCCTATACATCAAATTATGCATTTTTAAATGTCCAATAATTATAATTAGCAATTTGGAACCAGATGATAGTCTTTTGAATTACTTGTGCGTGGTCAAAACATCAAAAGAAGGTATTATAAAAATAATTTTAAAAGTATTATAATTTATTGCAATTAAAAGCGATTGAAGCAAATTTTCAAGCCAATAATCATATTTCATTTACAGAATAGATAAAATTTTTTTGTTGAATTTATATTAACAAAATAAAATAAATTTCAAGACAAATTTTTTCCACTTTTAATTTAATTTTTTTTAAATTTGAACTTGACTTGAAAAACTTGATGTGAATGTCAAAAATCTTCAGTTAGAAAATTTATATATATTAGCTTAATTTTAAAAAAATTAAAAATTTCAAAAATTTAAAAAAACAAAGAAGACCGCAAAACAAGAAATGCCAAGAAGAGTTTACAAAATGCCGACAAACCTCGAAATAAATAGGCTTAGAAACATTTATACACCAGAAGTAAATAAGCTTTCAAATATTACCGAAGAACAGAAGTTAAATTTTTTCAATTTGGTCTTGCCATCGCTTGCAGAGCCTGTTGTTATCAGCGAAATTTCTCAAATGCCAAGATTCATTTGCAATTTTGTTGATTGCAAAAAAGAAGAAAAGTCTTTTTCAAGTAAGCAAAAGTTTGTCCAGCATTTATAAATAATGCATGACCAGGATCTCCCTGGAGGCTGTTCATTTCTTTATCCTAAAGATAAAAGTACCATACCGGGTGGATTTTGGTGTTCAGTGTGTGGTCATCATTACTGCCGTCGGGACCATTTACAAAACCATATTCGGACAAATACTCACTGTAAAAATGCAAATATTTGTCTCCAAAATCCACTCGAACTAAAAGAGCTCGAAGTAGAAAAACGTCTGGCAATAGAAGCACCGAAAATTCCGAAGAGTGAAACTTTCGAATTTAAGAGAAATGAATCTTTGTTAGCAATTGAGTGGAATCCTGTAGGGGTTGAAAAAAAAGAAATAAAATATCATAATCAAAAATCTTCATTCACCGAATGTTTTAGGAAAGTCATTGTCAATGATATCTATATCACGAAGAAAAAACTCAAATTTGGAAAGAAAATCAATCACAATTCAAAATATTTTTAGCGTTCCAAACATTTCTTTTTCGAACAATCAAATTCAATCAATAACAGATAACGGAAAGAGAAAATTTGATGATGACGATGGACATGATGGGTCAAAAACAAAAAAAATAATGGCTATCAAAGATAAGGAAGTTGCATCTGAGGAGGAGGATCAATTGCTTATTAATTCCTTAATTAACTTTGAAAATAAAAAATTTAATTGAATAAGTTTTTTTTTTTGTTCAAATTCAATATACAAAATATTGCAAGTTAAATTGGAAATTAAATCGATTTAATTATTATTTTAATTAGAAATATTTAATTTAAAAAATTTAATTGTTTGGCGTTAGAATTTTCTTCGAAATCAGTAAAAAATGAATAAAAGTATATGCCTAATTGATTCAGACTCTGATAAAAGCGTTATAATATTGGAGAGTCCTGTTAAAAAAAAGAAAAATATAAATTTTAAACGTGACCTCAGCATCGATGAACTAAATAAGGAACAAAAGAAAATCAAACCTCTTTTGAGTGATGAGGAAAATCGAATGAGATCATTATGTATCTCAATTAAACCGTTTCAAAACGCCTCAATTAGTCTAAAAGAGTTTTATTCTAGTGATCCGAGACTTGATCATCGTCTCTTTTATAATCGAATCGATGAAAACGAAAATTTAGATATTCAATTATATATTTGGGCTATTTTGGAAGTAATATTGGATCTGATATGTAACAAAAAAGTTATATATAGTGTTGAGCATTATTATCATCAATTGGATAAGCGTAAAAAGTTTAAAGAAAACAATGATATTCTGATAAAAATGAAAATTGAATTTGATTCAGTATTTTCAGGTGAATCGAGCGAAGCAATTCAAAAATCAGAAAGATTTTTGCTTGCAAAAAGAAATTATGAAATGCAGATAAAGAGTCAAGAATTTGTCTGTAAATTTTTTTATCAAGATTTGAAAAATTTTGTTAAGTTTATTCAGGAAGTTTATGAAAATAAATATATTCTACCTTAAACTTTTTGATTTTTTTTCAAAATATTTCGCTGCAGTTAAGAAATTCCCAATAAAAACAGATGTAAGAGAAAAAAAAATTATAAAATCAAACTTGAATTCAAAATGTGCCGAAAAGTCAAGGATGTCAAAGAGGAAGAACTCAATCGACTCAAAGAAAAATATTCATATGTTTTAAATGGGAGACTAGAGATGAATATTCAAAAAATAAGCAATTTTGTAAATATTGTCTTGCCAGCTCTTGTATTGCAATTTCTCGAACAAGACAAATTGAGATACAACTGTTATTTTGAACACTGCAAGAAAAAGAACAGATCGTATGCATCCAAATTTGGATATGTTCAGCATTTATGTCTATTTCATACAAATCAACTTCCTGGGGGCGGTTTATTTCTATTACATAGACAGGATAAAACACTCGAAAAAACAAGACAAAAAAATAGTCAGAAAGAGTTTATGTGAATGCTCTGCGAAAAAATTTACAAAAGAAGACAGGCTTTACTTAAACATGAACAAGTCTGCAGTCAAAACGATTCAGACGATTCAAAAGTTAATGAAGAGATTGTTGTTCTTGAAGAAAGTTTTGCAACAATTGTTCTCGACTAAATTTAAATATAAATTGTTTACAAAAATAAAAATTTAAAAAGAAAAAAAAATTTAGTTTAAAAATTTATACATTCCTTTTTATTAAATCCAACGCAATGAATTCATTTAATTTGAGTCATAGTTTGAATAACTCAAACTCAATTTTTGGAGCCGAATCACAATTCAGTCTCAATTTTTCAGATGTTTCTGAACGTAATTGTTCAAATTTATCTTTCGATATGCCGACGATTCAAATGTCAGAAAGTCAATTTTGGAATAATGATGAACGACTGGATAAAAAATATGATTATAATCGAATCGATGACGATAATATATGTTTCAAATCTCTATCTGAATCCATAATAGACAAATGCTTCGAAGTCATTTTTAATCAAAGAAAAATTTGTATCGAGCATTATTATGCTGTGAACAAAATCGAAACTCAAATAGAAAATAAAAAGAATGAAGTTGATAATCTAATTATGTCATCAATAGAAATGGATCAAGAACACAGAGACTGTGATTGTGATGTGAGCTATTTAGATCTTAGACAAAGGAGATTGACACGAAGCATCATCTTTACTAGAAACGAAATTGAAAATCTTGAAAGAACAAAGCAAGATTTAGAACTCTTATTCGAACAATTCTATGAGTTTATTATAATTATTTAAATTTATCAGAAATAAAGATCTTTAAATTAATGAACTTTTAATATCTTTCATTAAAAAAATCTTTACACTAAAAAATGAAATAAAAATTGCAAACAAAATGAAATTCAAAACTAAGAATACAATTTAGAAAAAAAAAGTTAATAAAATCCTTTGAACTGAATTTAAGTAAATTTTTTGAATTAACTTAATCAATCATTACATTATACTTGCATATTGGAAAAGAAAATCAAAAAATTTCCATATCAAGTTAATTCAATGAAAAAGCTTGACATATTTTTTTTAAGAAAACTAAAAAACTTAACCAAAAATTATTCTTGAAAAGCAAGAAAATTTTTGAAAAATGTCTCAAATATCTTGATATCCAACTTGAAAAAATTTCAAGAAAAAAAATCGCTATAAAATTAAAAAAATATTTCTTTAACCCGAATAAAAGGGACTTAAAGATAATAAAATAATTAAACCTTGAGGATAAAAATAATAAAATAATTAAACCCTAACCCTAACCCTAAACCCTTTCAAAACATTTATCTGGCCTTCAAGTCCAGCTTTTTCGTTGATCAAGTCTTTGTTTCTTTGCTCAAGCTCAAAAATAGCGTTCTCTTTTAGTTTTAAAATCGATGTTTGCTCTGCTGAAAATTCGAAGCTTTTTTTTGAATTTAACTTATCGAACTCTGATTTAAGCTGAGTGAGTTCACTTTCTTTTCTGACCAAATCAGATTTTATTTTAACCAATTCTTCATTTTTAGACTGTAAATTATTATTTATCTGCTGAAAATTTGATTCATTCATCCTTAAATCATTGTCAAAGCGTTTTGCCAAAGAACTCCAATAATTTTCATTTTCCTAATAAAAAATTTTGCTTAAAAATGTTTAAAATTTTTTTATGAAATTTATGAACAATCAAAAATTTTTTTTTTAATTATAAACTTTGACTTTTTCTCATTTTTTTAAATGATGATAAAACGAATCAAGGAAAAAATTAAAATTTGATAAAAATACTTTCAAAACATTTAACTGGCCTTCAAGTCCAGCTTTTTCGTTGATCAAGTCTTTGTTTCTTTGCTCAAGTTCAAAAATAGCGTTCTCTTTTAGTTTTAAAATCGATGTTTGCTCTGCTGAAAATTCGAAGCTTTTTTTTGAATTTAACTTATCGAACTCTGATTTAAGCTGAGTGAGTTCACTTTCTTTTCTGACCAAATCAGATTTTATTTTAACCAATTCTTCATTTTTAGACTGTAAATTATTATTTATCTGCTGAAAATTTGATTCGTTAGATTTTATTGTAGCAATTTCATTTTCTTTTTTATCTAATTTTACTCTTAGGTTTATATTTTCTTCATCTTTCTTAATTATAGATAAATTTAGCTCATTCAATTTTGTTTCATATGAAGTGATTTTTTGACTTTTATTATTTTTATAGTCTTCTATAATTTTTTCTTGGTCTGCAATCAAACTTTTCAATGAAAGATAACTATTGCTGATCACTTTTTCTATTTTTAAATTGCTCTCACAGTTTGATTTTTGATTTTTTTCATCAAATTTCTTTTCATCATGAATCTTTGTATAATGTTGTTTAAGACCTCTTTTTGAAAATGATGAAAAATCGCATACATCACATTTATAAGCTTCTATGTTTTTTTTTCTTTGTAATTTTTTTGACTGGTTTAATTCGTTTAAGCATTCTTTTTTACATTTTATGTATTCCTTTTTAATTTCATCTTTTGGGTCAAGATTTAATGATTTATCATCATTAGCATTTTTGTTTGAGGTATCATTTATTTTAAATTCTTCTGAAATTATTGCGAGCTCATTATGGAAAAAGCTATCATTTTCTAAATTTTTCCAATAAGAACTGGGTACAATTTTACTTGTTTCGTCAGAAATATAGAGATTATTGTTATTTTCGTCCTGCTCTTTAACTGAAAATAATGATTTTGATGAAAAATCAGTTTCTATTAAATGATCATTCTCGGTCTTTTCTTCAATTTCTAAACACTTTATATCATCCAACGAATAAGAAAATGCTGTTAATGAACAATTTTTACCATCACTAATTTGCATGTTTGTATTTGCTTTTGGAATTTTATTTTTTTGAATTGTAGACGAAATTTTTTTTAAATTTACGCCAACATCATCAATTAAACTAGAAACAGTTGATCGAATTATATTGTAAATTGAATCTACATCTCCTTCATTAAATGAAGTGTTCAAGCTTAAAATTCTTTTTTTTTCATTACAACTCATTTTTTATGTTTTTTATAATAGAATCTTGTTTTTATATGAATTACCCATCCTTTTAGAAATTATTTAAATGAAACGTGTATCTCTATATGCCTTATTTAATTAAAAGCCTCATTTTATAAAGTTGTGCAATTTTTTATTTGTATTAGTATTAAGGATATGTATTAGTATTTAGTATTAAATTTAAGTCTTTGAAAAATATGGAAAATTATAGTAAATCTTTCACTATTGCATTAAACTATGAAGAGTGGATGGAACATCTCAATCGAGTTTAATATATTCTCAAAGAAGAAAAGAGAAGAAGGCTTTTAATATATTTTCATGATAACATAAGTTACAAGCTTCAAAATAATTATGGAATTAATTGCTGGCTAAAAAATGTTTATAATTGGTTCAATTCAAAAATCTATTGGTCTGGACTGTATAGTTGTAAATATGAACTCTGCAAAAATAAGTTTTTTTGTTTTTGTAAAAAAGAACCAACTAAGCATTCAGATATATTTTTTGATATTTTAATGGCAGAAAATTGTAAACATGAAAAGATAATAAAAAAATTAAGATATTGGGGAAATATTAGAAATGAACAAGCAGTTAGAATTGTGGCTGATGGAATATCATGTGTCTTAAATGAGAATATAATTTATAATTTTGAAAATGATGCAGATGGTGATTTCTTTAAGAGTATTTTTTAGATTTAGAGTTATTTTTTTAATTTCATATTTCTTTAAAAGAAAAATCAACTAATGAAGACGTGTTAAAAATGATTAAGTCTGAGAAAATAAATGCTAGTAAAATAAGTAATGATCATATTGTGGATTTAAAAGCCTCATTAATATTATGGCAAAAAATTTGTTTAAACACGGAACAATTACCGGGTTTTGTTCAGGAAATAAGTGAATATCCTTTTGGCTTCATGCTAATGAACGAAATTCAAGTAAAATAAATTAGTCTTAGTAGTTAGTGCTTTTAAAAAGACAGATGAAGCTCTTAGTTAATTTTGAATACACATATTGTGTAGAATAAGTTTTTGATATTTTAAGTTTTAATTAAATTTTTTTAGATAAAAATTTGGGAAAAAATAAATGCAATTAATCCAGTATGGATCTTGATGCTACCGGATCAGTAATAAAAGAGGTTCATGATCAAAACTCTCCTTTTTTATTTTCTATGATTATGCATGATACAAAAACAAAAACAATTGTTCCAATTTTCGATTTTGTTTCCACATCTCATACAACAGTTACAATTTTGAAATATTTATTGACGTTTCGTAATAAAATTGAGTCCGCTTCTTCTAGTTGTTTAAACGTAGCTCCAGTTATAGTAATTGATTTTTCATGGCCATTTATCAATGCAATCTTAGAGACATTTAACTTTTGCACTATTGAAACTTATCTAAATTTCTGGTATCAAAAAATAATCCTAAAAAAAAACAAAATCGAATCATGTAAAATACGAACTAGTATTTATTTATGTTCAACACATTTTTTGAAAATGATAATATCAAAAGCTAAAAAGCTAAATCTTCGTCAAAATGTGATTAAATGTTTTATTTTCTCGTTTACATTATTGCAAAATTCAAAAACAATTGAAGAATTTGAAAGCTATCTTGTGGATATTTATAATTTATTTTGCCAAAAGGTAAAGTTTATAGGAATTTAATATTCCTTTTTTATAAATTTTCTAATTAGCTTTCAAAAATTAATTTATTAAAAAATTGATTTAATTTAGTTCAACAACGAATCATGCAAAGCATCCTATTTAAGAGTTGAATCAATTATAAGAACTCGGCAATTTGATAATTTTTTTTTCGATGATTCGCAAACAGACACAATTAAATTGATTGAATGCGAACTTGAAAATCCAAAAAAATCCTTGAAAGAAAAGTCTCCATTTACTATTCATTTCAATTTCGTAATTAAGAATTTATCAATGGCTGTAAAAAACATCAATAAGAATCAGTCCAATAATGTTTATGAATCAAATATTTATTTTTCTCAACAATTATTTGAAATAATAGAAAACTATTTTTATATAATTCCATTATGGACTGGAATTATTCTCAATCATCAAGAACAAAAATTTTCTAAAACATCTTTGACAAACAACCCAGTGGTAAACTGGTTTGGTCATTTGAAAAACAACGTTTTAAAAAAAAGAAAAGTGATGCCAAGTCAATTTGTAGGATCAGTATATCAAATTTTATATTCAAAGTTTATACTTTATTACAATAATGGGATCCTAAAGACAAATTTTAATAAAGATTTAATTGGCAAAAATATTGTGAAGATTGAAAAAGAAAGATGGAAAAAAGGAAACAAAATAAAAAGAGAGAAAGGCTATTATTTGAAGAAAAAAGAAAATTTTGGATTAAAATTGGACTCAATTGAGCGTAATAATTTAAAAAAATCAAAGCAAATATTAACTAATTAATTTTAGATATTGAATTAATAGATGAAAGAAAAAAATCAGGACTGGTTCGCTGGTAATTTTATTTTTAATTTAAATTAAACAAAAGGAATTATTAGTTTTTTAATTGAATTTAGCATTGTTTTTTATAGACATAAAGAATTGATGTTATAATACATGTTTATATTATTTTAATACCATAGATTTTTTTAAGCTCTTTAAACATTGAAATTATTCAAAATTGTATCCCGAAAAATGGATCATTTTTTTATACTAACAGTTCTTACCAAAGAATCATAAACACTTGTTCAATTGATTATTTTATTCTCGTTTCTTATATCATATTCAACAAAAAAAAAAATATATATGAAGCGCCCGCGAACAAATCTGATCACTTTTACATTGATTTCATGAGAAAAATAGATATTTTTCTAAAAGAAAAAAATTGGGCAATGGCTAGATTAGAATGGATAAAAAACAGCAAATTTATTTTAAATAAAAGAATTGGTGAAAATGAGTATCTTTATGACTGTTTTGGATCTGAGTATGAATCTTACGTACAAGCTTATTCGATTTTACAAACTTATAGATGGAATAGTGTTTGTTCAAATCATTCTTGCCCAACCAACTCCAAGAGTTTAAATTCGTCTTCTGCATTTACAATTAAGTATAAGATTTGATAAAATTTTATTTAAAATAAAATAAACAATAAATGTTATTAGATCATCTGGAGATTACTATTTTTTAGATTCAAAATTTAATGAAAATGTAAATAATGTTATCTGCAATTTAAAGACCTTTTTAAACATAGATGGAGTCGAAACCGAAAGGTAAAAAATGAAAAAAAAATTTAAGACTATTATTTTAACCAAAAAACTTAACAATTTTAGGAAAGATGTGTGTAACGCCTTAGTTTCACATTCAAAACCTGTTTTTTTGAATGAAATATTTCCTGATTTGTTAATTGCTTCAAATAGTTCTCCAAACGCTTCAGTTAATGATATTCCAAAATTCGTGAATATCAGCGAACATGAGTAAATATAAATACATTTTTTAATAGATATTAAAAAAAAAGACTTTTAAGAAAAATTTTATTAGTTTTAAAAACTTATCCGTTTTCTAAAATTAAAAAGGCTAAAATATTAACATGTTTTAAATTAAATGTATTTTAAACAAGGTATATAATTATTGGA
>JAESIW010000200.1:374344-399193 GCA_016802295.1 Brachionus rotundiformis
CTACGCCGCTTATTCGCAAAGTTAGGTACAAAGAGACAGACAACTTTTTTTCGGAATTATATATAAGAGGATAAAAAAAGAAAATTATAAATCAAATTTTAGCCTCTTATAATGATTATTTAATTATTCAATACAATAAAGAATTATACCCAAAAATTTGTCCAATTTTTTTATTGAAAAATGTTTTCTTAATTTTTTTTGGTCAGAATTTTGTAATATGTATTAACTATATATTCAAGAATTAAAGTTAATTGAAATTTAATGATCCAGTAGGCTAACTTTAACTGGATTACATTGATTCATGATAATTTTGATTAAAAAATTTAAAAAATATTAATATTTAATTTAAATTTTAAGTGAAATTAGAAAATATTTTTTAAAATATTCTTCTTAAAAGTAAATAAAAGATTTTTTTTAAATCTCTCGAATCAGAGTTCGTAGCACAATGATTCTAGGATATTTTCCAAAAAGATTAAATAAATAAAGTAAATAAAATACAACTGATTATAATATTCGTTATTTAAATACAGATAATAAAAATCAAATAATTAAAAGAAAATTATTTCCAAAATCTTTGTTTGAAAATCGATATTAAATCACTTGGTAAATCATTAAATCTAAAAATTTTGACATATTCTTGTTCAAGATTCAGATAAATTTTTGTAGACTTTTATCTCTTAATTTAGAAGTACCAAAGTTGTCTTGTGGTTCCCAATTTAGTCTAAATAGTTGCCGAATAAAAAACCAATTTAAAACTGACTTTGTAAGGATAATATGCAAATTATCTACCAAAGCTGGTTGTGAAAAGAAAAAAGATTTATTTATATTATTAAATAAAACCATTATATAATTTGTTTAATGTAAAATTTGCATTTTATATTTTTTCAGCATCTAATCTGGAAACAAATTAGAAAAACTATTTACTCTTGTTGATATGAATGAAAAAAATAAGAACTATTACTTTATACATTAGTCTTGCTAAATTAATCATCTAATTGACCAAAAATAATTTTTTAAAAGATAATAAACAAAACATTTCAAGATTATCTAATACTTTTTTGTCTCATTCAACTGTTCTTTTTAAATGCGATACCAATTTCACAAAAAATTTAATTCATTAAGGCTGTCATAAATCTGCATATTTTGGAAAAAAAATTAGACAGTTCTTCCTTTTCATGTTAAGGTAGCGTTTATTCTGTGTAAATTAAATCAAATTTTCTATTATACAACAATGGCTTGATATCTTTAATTGTCATAAGAACCAAATTGTATCTGTTGCTCATCGTATCTTGTCCTTAAAAATTTTTTTAAAAATTTTTTCAAATAAAATTATATAATATAATATAATTCTAATGACAACATAATGTAAATTCCAAAAAAAATAACTTCCAGTTTTCAAATTTTTTTATGAAACTGTTAATTAAATTATGGATTAAAATTAAATTAATCTAATTTTATCAAAAATTTATTTTAGATAAACCTATTTAAAAAAAGTATTAATTAACGTTGCTTCAATCTTTAAATTAGACTTCGAAACTCAGACAAAATTAAATTTTACACACTAATAAAAATTTGACACTAAAACTTTTTATTTTTCTCAAAAATTATTATATTAATTTTCTTTAATTTTATACGCTTTAAAAACTAATAAAAAAAATCATATTCAATTTAATTTTAGAAAATCTTAAATATCAGTATCACAAAGATACTTAAGACCACAAGGATCATTTATAAGATTACCAAAACTAATTAAATTTTAGAAAAAAATTGAGAAATTAAAAATTTAAATCAATAATGTCTATGTCCAAAAGCTGACGCAAGTGACCCGTAAAGCCAATTAAACATCAGATCGCCAGATATCGGTCCAATCCGATCCAACAAAACAATACTTCTTTTTTCTGACACAAAACTGTCTCCAATAAGCTAATAGCTACATCAGCTGCCATCTTCATTTTCCAACAGAAATATATCAAGTCGCTAGAGCTGAGCACTAACTGAAAAAAGGCATCAAACCTGCTTTGGCTTAAACTGGTCGAGGTTGCCAGCAAAGGCCTCGACCTGTCACTCATCATCTCAAAGTTATTCCTATACTTAATCTAAATAGCACACCGTACAAACTCAAAGTAACCAGCGGCTTAGCTTGCCTCGAATATTAGCGATAGGTCCATCTCTATTTGCCCCAGGTCCATTAGTTTCAAACTTGCTGCCCAGTGTACCCACAATAAGCTACGAAACGACGCAGCGTCGCCAATTCAGCGTCATAAATCTGACCAAAAACCTGCTCAGGTTCGTACGCAACCAGCAAATAATGCCGAACAACGTGTTCAACGACGGCACGCACTTTTTGAACGCGTCTATTCAGCACATATTCTAGCGGCTCGCTTCCAACTACATCAGCCCAAAAAACCTCAAGCAATACATGCGCTCGGACACCGTGGTCGACAGCGGCCGAGACCGGAAGCTGCTGGCGCCGCTGAGCCACGTCAAATGCCTCATTAAAAACAGTCCGAGAGACAGCAGACAGTATGGCGGCGGCATCGTCTTTTTCGAGTTCAACATGATGGTCGAGGACTTCGGCTGCTTGTTCTTGGCGTCGATTACGCCGCAACTGTCAAACGCGCCGACCATCGTGGCCATGGGCATGGTGTCGTTTGAACGGCGGAGATTTGAATTCGATTGTCGTGCCTTAAATCAAAAATACTTGATTGGTGTCTAATTTGTACAGTGCTATTTATCATTACTGTGCTGTTAGTCTCCAAAAGACTAGTTTGTTCAGTAGTACCTTGAAAAGTTGAAGTAAAAATTTGCTCTGTAGTCGGGTGATTCTGAGTGGAAATGGATGCAATTGCTTCAGTGGTCAAGTTAAACTGCTCGGAGCTGTTCCAAGAGGGCCAGTGGTTGCATTTGGCCATATTGATGAGCCGAGCTGTGCTCAAGACAAGCAGGTTGAGTGTGTACGTGAACGGCAAGCTTGTGCGCAGCCAAAAATAGATCTATTTGAATTCGATAGCTGTGGCGCCCTGATCGGCCCACTGCTGATGTTTCGGTCTCAGTCTGCGGTAGTTTGGCGCTAGACTGGCTGCCATCTCGTCGAAATGACACTGGCAAATTTTCACCGCGTCTACATTAAAAACGAGAGCAATGCCATTGGCAAACAATTGAACATACAATGAGAGTGTGACGCCGTTGTTAATGTGCTTTATTTAACATTTTGGCTGGCTGTTTGCGACGACAATGGCAATCAAAATTCTACTAATTAATTAACATTTTTAATTTTTTTGATAAATTATTTTAAATAAAAATTCAAATTGCAAACTGCAATTTTTCAAATTTTCTTTGTTATTTTTGAGCAAGATTGAGCAAAATGAAAATGAGCAAAATTTTTACTTTGCCTTTTTTTTCTTGTTAGTCGTTATATAAAAAGTCTTATTTTATTTTAATCTATTAAATTTTTTTCCACATTCAAATGCATTAATAAATTTTAGAATTTTCCTTAATTAAAAAAAATACACTTGTTAAATTTTGAAAATACTAATTGAAATAAAAATAAAAAATAAGAATATTTCATATCATTTACTAAAAAAAAATAATTTTTATACAGAATTTATAATTAAAGAATTAAACAAAAAAAACAAATACATTTTCGTTTATTTCACCATAAGATTGATTGATTAGACTAGTTGAAAACCAATTGTGAAATCCGACCATTTGACTAAAGATTTGTAAATCTGTAGATGTATATATATTAATATTCAATGATTGATTGTCTAAATATCTAAAAAAAATAAAAGAAAGAAATCTGCTTGACTGTAGAAAATGAATAATTACAATCCATTTTAATATAAACAAATCAAAAAATTTACGGTTTATCGGTCTGCTAAGAATTGATTTGAATTATATAAAATGAGCAAAGCATTAATTTTAAAGGTTTCGAACTTAATAAAGAATTGAAATAAAGAAATTGATGCATTTTTTATTGAATAAATTAGACTTTTACATTTAGCTGCGCTGGTCGCGATGCTTTGCTCTTCGATCTTTATGACCAAGACCAATATGTTGGTATTAGACTAAAGCATGCTGGTTATGAGAACCATTTAAAGATTGGATCAAGCGTTCAGTGATTGTATTAGACAGTCACTAAAATAATAAAAATCAATGCATGAGCAATTGACATCTTGCAGCTTTATAGGAAGGTATTCCATCACACGGGAATCCTCCTATTTAAATTATATATATAGTGGGATAAAAGAAATATAGCTTATACTCTTTTGTGGCAATAAGAGAGAAGTTATCGAAACCCACTAAAAATTAGGCCCAAGTCAACACTGGCATCATCGGCTACCAGTCTCCATGACAACATAGCCTAGCCAGTGAAACCCACCATTTTCAAAGCACCTAGATTATTTGACTCATATTCCGAAGGCTTTTTTAGTTCCTAATCAACTCATCGACTGACCCAGTAATTAATTTTGTCTTATTAAAATTCGATTCATAAATAATTTTTTTAATTAAATGTCGAACAAAGGAATTGCTGGCTTTTTTTAATTGTATTCCTAGTCAAAAATGTAATAATGATTCATCGAGGTATCAGCGAAGACCATCGTAAAATCATCAAATAAACCAATGAAATTACGATGAGAGTTTAAATTCCAATTTTTTTTCAAAAAAAGAAGTCTTATTTGAACTTTTTATGAACTTTGAGCGTATGCAATATTTAGAAATGACATATGCATTAAAAAAAAAAATAGAATGAGCTTTTCAAAATCTGTTTTCCTGTATTTTGATATAATTGCGAGAAACGAAGTGAAAATTTATCCTTTACTCAATTGATTTTTGGTTATTTAAATTTCTGGCAAAGGGTTCGTTGCTCGCAATATCAAAAGCTTTGTTTCTTACACAAATTTTTTACATGATACATGAAATTTCTTTTGAGCGACCGATCAGAAGTAAATCCATTTGATCTTCACCATGATCGAATTTAATACGTCACACTCTGAATAATGACTAGTAAAAAATTAATATTTTTTTAGTTACTAATAATTGTATTTAATTTTTCTTGGCATAACATTTGAATATTTTCGTTTAAATTGTATTTTTGTCATTATTTAATTGAATAAATAATTGTTTAAATTAAATTTTTTTACTAAAAAATATGCAAAAATTAAAATTTCATCAGTTATCCATCGATGACACATTATGAAATGTAACACTCCTCATTGATTATTCATCAAGTTAATTTTACGTGTTTGCATTGATGTCTCATTTTAAAATTGTTAACTCGGTTTTTAAAGTGTTTAATCAGAATTTTTAATTACTGCTTTTTTTATAAAATCAATATATATTCATATCCCAAAGAAAAACCCGAAACCAGAATATTTTTCAACTTGAACACTTAAGCTCTTAGGACCTTTTTTGATGATTTTAATACAGAACAGTTCTCCTCTTATGATGATTTTAATACAGTTGATGTCTTAAAAACAAAAATTCTTTTTTCAATATAAATTACATTTGAATATTGAACTTGAAAGAGAGCGTATAAAGAACTGTGAATAAAATGCAGGAAGATCTTGATCTTGAATCTTGAACTATAAAGGTTTCACCAATGACAATTCTATTGAAATTTCGGAATTTTGTTATTGTAATTTAACCAGACTAAGGCAAGTTCAAAAAAACTAACAATTCTTGACTAATAGTCACTGATTTGACTTTTAAAAGACTTTAAAATGACTTTTTTTTTCGTTAATTCTAAAACCATAAACCCCCACATTTTATTTGATTGAAACTTGTTTTTAGCAAATAAAATTGAACTCCGACTTTATCTAATGGATGAAACTATCTACTCGACGCATATTCATCATGATTTTAATATGAAAACAAAAATATTTATTACCGAAATTTCAAATGAAAGTATTCGAAACAATTGTAGAGAGAAAAGTCCTAGAGCTGATTCTTTAACACATTGTGAGACTGAAAAACAGAATCAAGATAGTGTATCAGGAGAAGAACATACGGAAACTGATACTGTGGAAGAGAAATCTCTAATAGATAAAAATCCAAAATCGAAATTATCGATATAGGTTGAAAAGACTGAAGTATCAATAGACTCAAATATCAATAGGTAAAGAACAAGTAAAAATAAATTGGTCAAAAATAGGCGGATTTTTATGCCGTAAATAATATAAATATAAGTGGATCTTAATTTTTTAATGATTTTCGCTTCTTAAAAAATGAAAAAATATTTCAATGGTAAATCAAGCTTTTCAAGATGAAAGTGGAATGGTTCATTATTCAGACATGCTTGACAAAAAAGAAACATTAAAATATTTAGATAAACCAAAAAAATTAAAAAAAAAGTGTTTTTTTAATTTCATGATTTTAAATCGTCGAAAATTCAAAAGATTTAATTATTTAGCAGCATATTTTTTTTAACATTATTTTGTAAGTCAAGAAAAAATCAAAATTTTTTAATCAATAAATTATTTTTTTTTTGAAAATAAACTAATTCAAAATTTAAGATATAGATAAAAGCATTTAGTCACTTTAAGATTTAAAAAATATTTATTTCTATTGAGAAAGACAACAATATTTTGAAAATGAGATGTTATCTTTCTATAAACACCTTATAATACATTTAGATAATTATCAAACATGTAATTTAACGTTCTAATAACGATATCTCTTAATTTAATTTAGATTACTTGTAATTAAATTTTATAATTAGAATATAATTAATTAAGCTTTAATGATTATGAACGTCTAATAAAGGTTATTACAAAATACATGTTTGATAATAATCTAAATTTATTATAGGGTGTTTATAGAAACAGACATCTAATTTTCAAAATATTGTTTTTCTATAAAAATAAATCTGATTTAAATCTTGAAGTGACTATTTGCTTGTTAAAAGCAGATTAAAAAAAAATTTTAAGGCGAAATTAAAATGAAATTAAAATTGCCTCAATTATTTTATTTCGACGGTTTTTGAATCCCGAAAAAGATCATTAAATTTGATGATTTTGAGAAACTAAAACTTTTAGTTTAATGTGATAACTAAAAACATGCTTGAAAAAAACTTAAACGACTTTCGAAGTCGTTAACCCTATATTTTTTATTTTATTTATATTTTCTTTGTAATTTTATAATTAAATATTTTTGTCAGTCGAAATAGTTATTTTTTCAGCAAAATAGGGATAATTTTGTCAGTCCAAATTTATTAAATAGTCAGTCAATAAATTTATCTGTAAGTCGAAATTTTTTTTTTGTCATCCCCAAAAAATTTAACCCATTTAAAAGACAATTATAGCGAAATATCCACTTTGTTTAAATAATAAGATTTTTTAGATTTTTCATTACTTTTTAGATTTTTTTTAGATTTTTCTATTTAAATATTGTATTTTAATTTTATTTAGTTCATTTTTTCTAATCTAAAATGCCATATTTATGTACAAATTTTCTTATTTAAATGTTGAGTTATGTCATTTGTGTCAAAATCAAGCAAATTTTTTAGAATTATGTTGCAAAGATCTTAAAATACATCGACATCTCTTGCTTACAGTGTGATGATAAAATTGGTATTATTTTGTTTATCATGATGAATGCAGTCTCAATGAAAAAAGAGACGCAAATTGACTATTTTATTGTCTGATGTTATTTAAACCTTATTAAAACTTAATAAAACTCATAAATATTACACTGCATGGAATAATATATTTGAATAGACTAGTTTTTTCAATCATTTATGAACCCTAACCCTCATTTTGACCATCTTGAATATTATTTGGATTACTTCTCTATCTGAAATTCGCTATAATGAAATCGGAATTTATATCATTAAAACTTTAAAAGGTCTCAAAAAAAATCTTTTTCTATTTATCAAACTGTCAGTGTAATTAGTAACTCATTCTCGGCACCTACTGTAATTTTTTAAGATAAAATAATGAAATTATTTAATCTTTAAAAATTAATTCAAAGAAATTCCATTTAAAATAATTTTAAAAATATTGTCTTAAAGACAACACAAATAATAATTTTCCTTATGAAAATTTTATGATTCTAAATTGAATAGATAGTGGGCTAAAGGTTTAAATAATTCGTTTTTTTTTTTAATTTTTATTTTAGAAAGAACGCTTATCAATTGATAAATTATTAATTCATTTTTGCTATTCACTAGCAAAAAAAAAAAAATTAATTAAAGCTTTAACAAGTCTTCTGAACAATTAGATATGAAATAAAAAAATTAACGAAGTATTGTTATTTTTAGAAATATCTTGACTTTCCAAAACGAATTATTTTTATTATTTTTTATTTATTGAGATGTAACTTTTTACTGAATCTATTTTTCAAAAATAATAATGTATCAATAAAATTTTTATTCAGATAAAGATAGAAAAATGTAAGAAATGACAATGGAATAGAGAAAAATGTTTCGCTTATTTCTTGAATAATGGTGCAAGCTTTGTTAAATTTATAGCATATATTAAAATTTTTTAAATAGTTCGATGTTTTCTTCCAAATAACAAATGCTCTAATAATAATATCAAACAATTTAAATGATATTAGTAAAATAAGAAATATGATCAATATCTTCAAATTTTTTTCTAATTTGCCTCTTTTTTTCTTATTTTTAAATGTGTTTGTAATTGTAATCAGATCATGTTTTCGATTGATTAAATTTTTAGCTTTCAGGCAAACGATTATTTCTACTAATGTAAACAAAACAATGAAAAAAACATCTTGAATGAAAAAATCAATAAAATTAATTGTGTAGTAAAGTGATGTAGAGCCTCTTACGAACCAAGAAACAGGAGCATAAAGTCCAGGTGCTAATTTGTCTGCAAATAGAAAACTTCTATCTGGATATTCAATATACACGTTAAAATCAGATTGAGTCAAGGAATAATTGACTCTTTTAGTTAAAATTTGACTAATAAATACATCAATAATATATAAAATTATTAATAAAAAAAATGTCAAGATTTTTTTATAGAGTTTGATTTTTTTGTATATTTTGTTCAAACCAGAGTCCAAATTGAATAGTCTCTTTACAGATACCATTAGTAGTGTAACATTAGATAAAAATTTCAAAATGCATCCAAAAAAATCAACAAAATAAATTTCAATAATTTGTATAGTTATTAATCTGTTAATAAATGAGCAATAATATCCATTTGGTGTGTTACATTTGAACAATAAATGAATGAATCTACTGAATAGATAAAAATAATTTACAATTGAATTGTAAAACATCATTTTTTCTATGGAATTTTTTTTCTGTAAGTTTAGTTTTGAATAAATAATTTTAAGCAAAATAAAAAAGTTTAGAGAGTTGGTTAGCATGCCAAATGTGACCAGAATGAATGATGGAATAATAAAAAAAAAATCCACTAGTTCAAATTGGTAAAAAATAAAATAGTCAGTGTTCTTTTTTGAATAATCTTGCTTTGAGATGGAACAAAAAAATTCCATTTTGTCAAAATCACATTTTTTTACCATCGGTTTAATTAGGGTTTCATTTAAACATGAATTCAGTATTCTGACTTGATAATTATGTAAGAATTTATTAACAATTCTTGTTCTTTTCAACAACCATATCATTAAACAAGTACAGTTTATTTTTAAATAAGTATTGATTATTGGTAATACAAGTTGGTCATCAGGAAAATCCCTGAACAAGCAGAAATTTTTGTCTTCTAAAAAATTGAATTGTTCCATCGAGTAAGAAGTTGGTAATTTAAATACAAAAAATGTGATCTTGTCTAAATTGTCTATTATTTGACTTGTATTGCTAAAATTTATTTTTAAATCAAAGTTTATTGCCTTGAGCCATTCGATTCCCTTGCTAAATAAATACATTTGATTATCAATATTAAAGTAAATTTTTTTAATTCTTAGATTCGTAAAAGAATCTTTTTCTATTTTAACAATTGAACCAGATAAAAAAAGTTGTTCAACTTTTGTAAAAATAAGCATATTTTCTATCACTGCTCCTTGGTAAAAAAAAAATGTCAGACTCTTAACTGAAGCGTTCAATTGTTCATGTATGCAGCTAGTATCAAAACCAAGTTGATTGAAGCGAATGATACTTTTTGATAGTCCATGAAATTTCAATTCATTTATCAGAAAATTTTGAAATGCAGATGCACATGTTCTTTGGTAATATTTAACAGTAAATGCGAATTCCAATGAGTCTATACCATCAAAAACTGACCTCTTGCCCATTGCGGAACAATTGCAGCAGTTAAAGACAAATTTCGTATGAAAAAATGTAACTTGAACAAATCTAACTCTCTTGGTCAAATATTCAAACAGAGGCCGAGAGTCATTAAATTTGTTGATAAAGATAAAATTTAATATTATTTGGTTTTGGTTCGGTTTTAGAATTGAATCTATTCCATAGAATGAAAGCGATTCATCTAAAACCAACCTTTTTGCAGGTTCAAAAGTCAAAAGCCTTTTCAAAGTGTTGACAGAAGAATTGTTTAAGCAATTGAAACGGATATTTTCAAATGAATAAAAATTTTTAAAATATAATTCATTTAGATGTTTAGGTTTTGCCAAAATTGCTAAATTTGAACATGATTGTTGATTTGAATTCAGCAGTTTGCTTCCAATAATTGCCAAAGTTATCAAAAGATGCATTAAAAGCATGTTTCTTATCTAAATTATGAAGATTTTTTAAAAATAAATTTTTTCAAATAAAATAAAAACGAAAAAATGCATAAAATTAGAAAATAAACAAAATTTTTATTTTAAATATTCACAAAATTTACCTGAATACATTTGGACAAAAATTTAATATGTAAAAACATATCAAATTTTATTAAATTACCAATGATTCGATTTTAATAATTAAAAAACAAATGTATTATTGTCGAATTGAAATTTTATTTGTTTATCTGTACCTAGTTAAAGGTAGCAATTAAAAAAATAGAGTCGGATATTGGACTCTTCTTAATTCCAAATCGATTTTATGTTATTAAACCTTCTGACAATAAATGGAATATAATAATACTCATTAATGCTCTTACAAATATTTCACTCAACTCAAAAAGTTAATTACAGAATGTTTATATAATTTGAAAATATGAGATACTTAAAATTTTCGAAAATGAAAGACTCGAAAAAGACCAAATCGAAACTTATCATTAAATTACTTATTTTAAAAAATTACCTAAAGCTTAATTATTCATTTTTTAATAAGAAAATTAATTAAATTAGTTATTTACTATTAAATTGTCAACTATGAGCTTTTTAAACGTCAGAACGAGTCCAATCTTAAAGATATATCTCTATTCAAATTTGATTGTTATTAAAATTGTGCAATTATTGCTTTTACTAGGAAATATTTTAATTTATTTAAACTTTTTAAAATTTAAATTATTCAAAATGAGCAATAAATTCAACTTTTCAAAAAAATGGATTGATCAAAGTTTGCCATATTTTAAAGTAGATCCATCAAATATTCAAGTATTACAGAATCCGAATCAGTTCTATTTACAGATAAAAGTATCCTTTTAAAATAATATTTATTAGAAACAATTTTTCCAAAATTTATAAAACAAGACAAATATTAAAGAATCGAAAAAAAGAATAGCTTTTTCTTCTCTCTATTTGGGCACTGGTTGCCTAGAAGACGAATTAGTAAAAACAATCGATCAAAACCTTCAAAATAATCCCCAGGTTAAGATTAATTTTCTCCTTGACCACAATAGAGGTCAACGAGGAGAGAAAAGCTCAAAAAGTATTCTTTTGCCATTAATATCCAAATATGAAGATCGATTTAAACTGTATTTATATCATACACCTAACTTGAGGGGCATGGTTAAAAAAATTACGCCTGAAAGAACAAATGAAACCATTGGTGTACAGCACATGAAATTATACATAACAGACAATGATCTAATAATAAGCGGGTTTGTTCATTTTTTTCTTAAAAAACTAAAATCAAAATTAAAAAAAATAACAATAATTAATTATAATTGATGATTTAGTTGGACCTTTTTTTAAAATTATGTTTAAATTTTTATCAAACTTATCAAAATTCAATTAATTTTAATTTTTTTAAGAGCAAATTTAAGCAACGATTATTTTGAAAATAGACAAGATAGATACATTTGGATAAAAAATTGTGAACTTTTATGCGATTTTTTTGCCTCATTAATCGATTTGATATCTTCATTTTCATTTCAAGTAGACAAATCTGGTTTATTAATTAGTCCAGAAGATAAAAACCATCCACTTTTAAGCAACAAAGAGGAATTTGGCAATGAGCTTTCAAAAAAAGTAACACACTTGTTAAATGAGTTTAAGGAAAGACAAAATGAATCTGACAGCGATACACACATTTATCCTTTGCTACAAATGAGTGATGCATTTATCAGAATTGATGAACAAGTCACCAAAGAAGTTTTCCAAAGTGCTGATCAAAATTCAAAAATATTTCTTGCTGTAGGCTATTTTAATTTGACTGATGAGTACATGGATGCGATTGTTAAGCAAAGCATGGCCGAATATGATCTTCTATTAGCCTCACCAGAAGCTAATGGTTTTTTTGGTGCCAGTGGACTTTCTGGCTACATACCAAAAATATACTCTTTTCTTGAAGAAGAATTTTTCAAATTGTGTTCTTTAAACAAACAGCTTAAACGAATTACTTTATTTGAATACAAAAAAACTGACTGGAGTAAAATTTTATCATAAAAGAAAATTAAGTTTAAAGATTAATTATCAAATTAATAAAGCTTTTCATGCCAAAGGAATGTGGTATTATGATGATTTTAAAAAAAGCCAATTGCCTTCTGCAACTATAATAGGTTCTTCGAATTTTGGTCATAGATCTGTATATAGAGATTTAGAGGCCAACCTGCTTATTTGCACTAAAAATATTGAGCTTCAAAAAAAGCTAGATCAAGTAAATTTATATCGATTCATACTTAAAAAATAATAAATTCTGTTTTATTCAATTTTAGGAAAGAATGAATATTTTTGAAAATAGTATAAAAGTTGATTATAAATTATTCTTATCTGAAGCAAGAATTATACCAATCTGGCTTAAAATATTAACAAAATCGTTTAGATCATTTTTTTAAATTAGAAAATTTAAATTTCACGTATTCTGATTTAATTTTATTGTGCCACAATTAGCAAAATTTAATTAATAAAAATAATTAAAGTAAATTTTTTTAAATATTTTTATTTTATTAATATTAAAATTTTAATAACAATCAAATTAGAATTGAAAAACATCTTTAAGATTAGAATCGTTCTTACATTCTAAAAACTCTGACGTCATGTTTTATCATCAGTATCAATTTTAAATATATATAAAACACTTTAATTTATTCTCAATCAAATGGCATTTAGATTACTCTAGAGTCGCGATATCCAAATATATTAATGTTGTAGTAACTCAGGAAATGGTAAAAAGGCTCAGACCTTAGAGAACATTAATTATCTTCATGAGTATTTGCGGTCCGGGATTATATGAAATCGACTAATAAAAATAATTGACAATTATTTTTCAGATTGTCTATTAGTCTATTAATCTTTGTCCAAAAATATGTTAACAGAAACTTGACTTGAAATAAAGCTCTCGAATTGAGTACGGAGTATAAAACAAAAAATATACAGAATAATAATTATAATCTATTTAAATTTTAATTTTTTTTTAAATTTTATCAAACTTATTGTAAATTAACTAAAAATAAATAAAATTGGCAATCTTTTTTTGATTCGAATTAAACTGTGCTAATAAATTCAATATAATAAATACTTGAGATAGCATTTATTTTCATTTAATTAGAACAATTTTCCAAAAAAGTAAAAAAAATGCACAATAAACTTTAAAAAATTGACTTAAATAATCTAATTACACTCTAAAGATCAAATAAAATATTCTGTTACACATGAAAATCTATCTCTGCATTAAATTTTTCAATTAAAAATATTCTAAAAAATAAAAAAAAAATAATTTTTGATTTTTGATAAAAATAAATTTAATTTGATCATAAAATTCAATATGCCCTATTTGCATTGAATTTTGGTTCATTGATATTTTTGAACAAATTAATACAATCTAATTTTAATTATATCTTTTTGATAAAAGCTCATAGCTCATATTCAAATATAAAATAAATAATATAATAATTTTTCTATTGAATAAAAAACTTGATATTACACTACTAAATATTAAATATTATTTTTAATACATTTATTCATTATTTTTAAATCATTTTTTAAGTTTTATTATTTAATAAATAAATTAATAAAATTATCGATTTTGAATCACGAAATATAATCTATACTCATTATTTGAATAAAATATACCATATATTAAATATAAACTGCATATTAAAAATATAAAATTTTTTCCATAAGATTATATTATAAATTGATTAAAAATTAAATAATGCTTTTGATTTTCTAATACAAAATTTTCTAATACTAATTTAAAATATACTTTTTGATATAATATAAAAATATAAAAATCATCTTAATTAACACATTTAATTAAGAAGCTCAATAGTCCTATTCTTATTTAATTTGATTTAGCCTCAATTATTTAATAATATTTTAATTGATGCAGAATAAAAATAAATTACTATCTTTTTTCAAAAAATTTTTATTCATTTTAAAAATTATCTATTTAAACTAAATATTTTTAAGTATATTAAAACGAGAAAAAAAGTTCATTTAATCTTATCAGATCAAAAACGTGATCTTCATTTGCGATTAAATTTTAAATTCACTTTATTTTTTATTCTAAATAATTTTGAATTATAATTAAATTAATTAGTTTTTTTGATTGGTTTTGACAATTTTGTCAAAAAGTAGCCCACTAATATAAAAAACAAGCATACCAAATGTCCCACAAAATAAACAGATTTCCAAAATTTAATCGTTTCTTCGTAGCTTAGTAAAATAAATCCAATGCTCATGTAGTCAAATTCTCTTGTTCGGAAAAACCATGTTCCAATATTGTACACTTTGTCAAATTTTTCGCTAACAAATCTTCTTCTAAATCCTTTTTCCATAAGATTTTCGGCCAAAATGCATGGACTTGTGGTTAACATGCTCAGATAGTAGCCCGGATGAAGTCCGTGCCAGTAGGCGCTCACCGCCATAGTAATGGGCTGACCAAGTTTTTTAAGTGGAACTCGTTTATAAACATTGTTCGCCATCCAAAATTGGACAGTCATATTCCAAAAGTGAAGTACTTCTTTGACAGTCTTTGCAGTTTCACACTTATACTCGTCAATGTTGTTAATAGTGTCAAAATTATAATCTGAACTTTTGGAATTTTTTCCATCACTTGATTATTTATTTAGTCGAAAATAGTATTTAAAGTAGAATATTTTTATATTAAGATTACAAATTTTTTAGTTCCTTTAGTTTAGTAGGACCAGCACCAGGCTTTGGAAGCGCACATATCGGATAAGCTCCGAATCCTTTACATTCAAAATATTTCTAATATGGAAAAAAAAATTAGTTTAAACATTACCAGCGGTCATGCATGAAAATTCAGCAAAAATCCATGCAATATAAAATCTAAAACGAAATAAAGTAAATATTAACACCATGTAGAGAAAACGATATGCCAAAGACGATTCATAAAAATCTTCCTTTAAAGGATCCTTATAAATAAAATTTTGAAATTAGCATTTTTTCAACCTTTTTTTTCTAACAATTACCTGAAAATTGATAAATTTAGATAAAACAAGAAAAATAATTATTATAAATGGAGCTATGCGGCCTCTTTTTTTCATAAATTTAACCGAATCGAGACGACAATTTCTTGTACCAAGCCAGTCGGCATAGGTACGAAATTTAAAATAGGGTCCAGTCAAAATTCCAATGTAGCAATAACTATACAAAATAGTTTGAATAAAACTTGGCTCAATTGATTTGAACTCAATGTCCAATTTAATTTGTTCTATTTTATTATCAGTATTATCTAACGTGTTTAAATTGTCACTTGGATTCTTTCTGACCACATTTTTTGATTCATTGAGTAAAAAAAGCTGCTTTTTTCTATTAAAAGAATCGTGAACCTCGAATGCCAAACCAACACACTTGAAGAAATCAAAATTTTTTAATTTTTAGTTTTAAAGTTGCATTTAAGTTACTTTTAAGGTGAGAATTAATTGGACGGCATTCGCATATGCCACTGGTTTTGGCAAACCAAATAGATAAGTAAGACGGAAAAAAAGCAAATAACCAAAGCACCAAATAAAAGATAGATATGCCACTAATCTGCATTAACAAAATATCATATATCTTTAAGAATTTATCTAGAAAAAAGATTACCTCGGATGAACTATAGAAACGATTAGTGTATTGACACACGTGAGCAACAATGAATGGTAAATGTCATATGAGCAAACAATTAGAACCATCAAAAAGCCAATAATTGAGGACAGAACAGCTTTTAGCTTTGAACCAAATGCATAGTTTTTGAACAGAAAACCAATTGGTATTGAAATTAGCAAAAGAATAATGTAGACTGTGTCGTCTTTATTCATTTTAAAATCAGAATAAATTAATAAAGTGCTTTGCTAGCCAAATATTTTTGTGGGTGTAGTTAGTTTTTTTGAAAAAAATCAAGCAAAATTTTTTACCAAAAAAATTGGATTTTTAATTTGGAAAAATGTAATTTTTTATTTTTCAAAAATAATTTACAGAATTTTCAAGTATGTCAAGTCAAGTTTTCTTAAATTATTTTAGAAACGAAAAAAAACTAACTAAACTAAAATATTCCATAATTTAAATTAAAAAAAAAAATTATTATCTAATCAAATAATAATGTTCTATTTGTTTGTTTTACAATCTATAATGGAATAAAAATAACTAAATAGATAAAAAGATAAATTAACCAAAATGTAGAGCAACATATTGCTTATTGAACGATCAAAAATCAAACATATTTCAATTATAAACAAATTACACCTTTTATTTTATTTATTTTTAGATAAAAAGAAAAAATGTATTAACTAAAGACTCATCTCAAGCTTATTTAATTTGAATTCGAATCAAATTTTATTTATAAAATATTTAATAAGCTGATTTAACAATTGAATTCTAAAATTAGTCTGTTATCTCGTCTCTTGAAAATACAAAAAAGCTGAATTAAAAAAAATTCCCAAATAGAAGCAATTAGCATTTATTTAGATCTAAACTTTAATGTCGATTTAAATTACTAATTAAACTAAAAATTAGTGACATTTTAATTCTCAAACAAGGAATTAAATAATCTAAGCATTAATCAGTCAGTCGATTTTTTATATCTAATGTAATATGATAAAACCATATTAAACAACGAATAAAAATAAAATTTAAACAAAACTTGATGAAATAATTAAATTCACATTAAAAAAATATATTGATTGTTTAGATTAGCTTAGAGTTTATTTGAATTAAAAGAAAATGCGCAGTTAAAAATAAAATTCAATCTGTATTTAGAAAGGCTTTTTTTATTTCTTATCTAAACTTATTTAATAAATTTTAAAACAGATAAATTTGAATAGTTAAAAGCAAAATATGAAAAATGATTCAGACACAAAAATGAGTAAATATAACCTTTTAAATAATTTTTGAAAAATAAAATATTTGCAAATTGGTTCTACACTTATTAACTTAATTTACTTGCCAATTACATAAATGGTAAAAAATTAAAATTAAAAAAAAATTTATTGTAATAAAATATTGATTATTTGTTATTTTTATTTTAAATAAATAAATAAATAAATTGATTTATTAAATTAATTAAGAACTGTTTTTAAAAGATAAGATAAAAAAGTAAACATCGATTCTAAAGTCTAGTAGATAAATGTCATCAAAACAAAAATTTGATTGCTTTTTTGTTGTTGTTTGTCTGTCTTTGTCACATTGGGAAGCAGCTTGATAACACATTGAGCATTTGATTTAAACGGATACAACAAACTCTGGATTTACAAATGAAAAGCCATCGAATTCGTTCTGATCTAAATTCATTATGAACAACTTGTCTGTAGGTGTAAGCTTTGGTGCTTCGTTGGTAAACTCTCTGTCAAAATTCGAGGCATCTCGAATATCGTTCTTTATATTGAGTAAAAATAAGTAAAAATAAAATTTATAATTTATAAAAATTTATATGTATAAATATACAATTTTTGGTTTATAGGGAGGCTGAACTTCTCTGGACTCGATTCGATTCCAGTCAATCCTCCTAAAAAATATGTGATCTCTAATGTTCTTTTCGCCATTATCTCCACATCCGAGTCTTTTCTGAGGGTTCTTGGTCATCAACTGAACACAAAACAAAATAAAAAATAAAAAAAATATAAAAATAGGTCAAGGGTTTCACTGACTCCTTTGCATATTGCCACAGCTTCTTTGGACATTTGTTTCGGATACGAAACATTGTGCTCGACTATTGAATTAAAAAGCTCTTCTTCATCTTCGCCATCGAAAGGAGGCTGCCCGGCCAACATTTCGAATATCAACACACCATAAGCCCAGTAATCTACAGACTTTCCATAAGGTTGGTATAAAATAATTTCGGGTGCTTAATTTTTTTAAATTGATTACTAAACAAATTAAATTTGTGTTGTCTTTTAAGTTACCAATGTAGTCTGGTGTGCCACAGAATGTTTTTGTTGTCTTGCCATTTAGGATGCCTTCTTTGCACATGCCAAAGTCGGCTATTTTAATATGTCCCTCACAGTCAATTAAAATATTGTCCAATTTTAGATCCCTGTAGATGATTCCATTTTGATGCAGAAAAAACAGTCCGATGGCAATCTCGGCCGCATAAAATCTTCAATACATAAATTAATTAAGCTTTTTTTTTTTTTATTAATTAATAAAATTAAATTGAAAATAATAATTTTGTAATACACTGCGACTGGTTCTTTGAATTTTTGTTCTTGCTGAATGCGATACATCAAATCGCCACCATTAATGTATTCCATGACAAAAAAAAGTCGATCCATTGTTTGGAAGGACGAGTGCAATTGAACCAAAAAAGGCGGCTTATTACTCATGGCAAATATTCTCTTCTCGACCATTACACACTCAACGTCGTCGTCTTGGACAACAACATCTTTTTTAAGTATTTTAATGGCGTACAATTCATCGGTGTTTTTTCTCTCGGCTAGCATTACTTTGCCAAAACTGCCCTTACCAAGAACTAATAGAAAATTGAAATCTGACGCTTTGACAGTATCTGACTGCGTGAGCCGAGTTTGTGTATTTTCTCTGCCAGATGGTAAAATTTTTTCTCCTAAGGAAGAAGCAGATTTTTTCTTGAAAATACAAATAAAAAAAAAGATAATTTTCATATTTTTTTCTTGTCTATGAATGATAATTTACATCAAGTTTAGTATTCAAAAGAGTTCCATTCTCAGGCGGAACTGGTACACTGTAAAAGTCGCCTTCCTCTTTGACCAGCAATTTGAACCAGCCATCTACGTGTTCCTTGATCAGTTCGGACACGCCGAACGACAGCGAGCCCATGAAGTCGTTTCTGGACGTGCGATCCCAATCCCATACCTCGATCACAATGCGCTTGTCTTTGTCATGTGCACTCAGCTCAATAGAAAAGCTCTCGTTCCAAACTGGATTCAGCGTTGACTTGATCGTCTTTGTTTTAAATTTTACATTATTTTTGTCACCCATTGGTATAAGCTTCAATTTACAGTACGGATCACTTAGACCATTCGGGTCCATTGGAATTAGATTTTTTGCCTCGAATACTTTTTTAAAGAACAAAATTAAAATTAAAAATTAAAAAATTATATTTATTTTTTTTATTTGGCAATAAATGGCTAAAAATGACCTTAAAAAATCCTACTACTTATTAATATCTTAATAATTAATTAATTTTAATTAATTAATTAATTAATTAATAGTCTGATAAAATTACTTTGAATGCTCATCTTAAGTTCGTTTATTTTGATGCTGAGCTTGATGCGACCACGCCGCTCAGTGTGGTCAACGCCGCACAAATTTGGTATCAATTTGGCGCATTTTTTGTGTATGTTAAGATTGCACATGTCGCACTTGAGACCCTGATGGTACAGGCCGTAGAGCAAAGAGCCGCAATGATCGCAGAACGTAGGCGATGTGTACGTGTGTATGTTGAGCTTGTGTTTGTTGACTGGTGCGTCGGTGTCGGCGCCCATGTCAGCGCCCGGACACACAAACGACACAAACTCGTGGCATCGCTTGTGCACTACAAACGAACACACTTGACACTGAAACCCCTGTTTGCCAAAGCCCCATATGAACTCCTTGCAGTGACTGCAAAAGGTTGGCTGTTTGAAAAATCGCGCTATGAACTTGTGATTTTTGACGTCGTGTACCAACTTTTGTCTAAGAGCACCGCGACGCGCAAATTGTCTCAGCTTAACTTCGTCCCCGAGTGACAAATTCGCCACTTGGTCAAGACTGGTCAAGCTTGGTCCTAGCAAAACAAACAATTAGCAATCTACTTCTAATCAATCGGTCTAATTTATTTATTTATTTATTACTATTTAAAGATTCACTTTGACGACTATTATTCATTTTATATCATGTTTATTGCGCTTTTTTTCTCTCTTTAATTTTTTCTTACAACCAATTCAATTATCTAAAATCTAATTAGACTTTAAGCTACTTTATTAATGTATATCTAACACACATAAAAAAATAATTTCCTGGTTGAAAACTAAGTTTTAAAAAAATAGTGTTTTTTATTTTTATACTGTTTCGTGATCGCTCACTCTTTCTCCCTATTTCTGTAGATTCTCTCCATAATTCCATTTGTTTGAGCTGATCGAATTTAGCATGAACCAATTAAATGCATCAATAGTTATCCAAATGATTCCAAAATGCTTTCAGAATTTACATAAAAAACAAAAATACGCCTTTAATTCCTATCTTCAATTAAGACTTGCACAAAAATTGATAAGACTCATAGGTTCTCATAGAGAAACAACCCAAATTATCATTATAATTTAAAGAAAAATTATAATTATTACGGCATATCTAAATTAATAATACTCACTTATTCGATCGATACAAAACTTATTTCGGCTTTTATATATAGTAGGAAAATAGTAGGAAAAAACTTACTTAATTTATAATAATGAATGCTAGCTGATCCGGGCTATGAGACTCTTTCAGGTTCCGATCTATAGACCTATATTTCTAAGCATAATAGTTTTTGATTAACACAACTATCAAAACTTTCTATAATTATCTTAAATTATTATTTTATTTTATTTTATTTTTTCTGTATTAAAATTTTGCATACAAATGAAACTTGAAGAGAAATAAAAAAAAAGAAAAAATCAATTTTTAAAGATATTTTATTTCCAAAAAATATCAAGTTAGATTGTATGAGTCTAATTAGTTCTCTTTCTATGTGTGTTTGTGTGAGTGTGTTATTTTTATTCTCTAATATCTTACTTTAGATTAGTTGCCATGGTTACTACTGATTATTAGCTCTTTCCAGCTTAATTAAAGACCATAAATTTAAAAACATACATATAATTCAATTAGGAAGTGAAATTAATTTATCAATGATTTTGCTCTTAAGATTTTTATCTAATTATTAGCGTGCCTTCAAGTGAGGCATAAACAAATCGAGCCAATCTTCTTATTGCTTGACTTTTGAATAAATATTAAATGAAAAGAGGAAGTTAATTTATTTTATTAAATTTTATTCTAAACGCTTATGGTCTTAAAAATGTTAAAGCCCGTATGCGCTGTGCTGACAAGAACACCTGGTATCTGTGAATGCCAGTGCAGTTCTTTCATTTCTTTTTGGCCTTGGTGAATAAACAAAAGCTGTGGCGGCAGATCTTTGGTCACTTCATCTAAATAAAATATATAGATAATAGATTTTCTATTTTCAATTTATTATTATTATTTTATTTTAAACTAACCATCTTCATCCATTTGTTCTTGGTCGTCTTTTTCCACTGCCAAATCCCATATTGACAATTGGTTGTCTTCACTTGAAGCAGCAAATACTGTCGAATCATGGGTGTTCCATTCAACACTAGTAATCGGCTTTGTATGATACTTTAATATTCCTACATGCTTATTGTCCTTTAAATTAATTAATTAAAAATTAATCAATAAATTATCTAGTTGTTCAATACTTTAAATAATCTCAGATCCCATATTTTAATTTGACTATCATCACCTCCGCTCACTATAAAAGGCTCGTTTCTATTCCAGTTAATTACATTGACATCATTGGTATGAGCCTGGTCACAAGTGAGCATGTTGGCCTTTAAGGGCGAAGCTCTAATGTCCCATACTCGAATACTTTTGTCCGAACTGCACGAAGCAAACACAGTTGGCTCGTTCGGACTCCATTGGATATCCTCAACTGAAGAAGCGTGGCCTACAAATGGACGCTGGTCTACATTCCAGCTGTTCTCGGCCATTTTCCACACATGTATGTTCTTATTGCAGTCGCCAGTTGCCAATTGGCCTTTTACATTAGATGACCAGTCAATGGCAAATCCCTCTGTTTGATGTCCATTAAATTGAAATAGAGGTAGTTGACTGTCTTTTTTAACAAATTCGGTCATTAGTTTGCTGTCCGAAACAGCTTGTAAGGGAACAGTCAAGTCCCAGAGATAAACTCGACCTAGCTCAGACCAAGTGGCTGCTAGAACTTTGTCATCAAATCTGGTCGCCTGCAAAATATTAATTTAAATTTTATAATTTGACTTATTAGTTTTTATTTCTTGTTTTTATATACTCTAACTCGGTTAACAGTTCCACTATGTCTGATCATAGCTGCTTCGAGTTCTGGTTTTTCGTCCTCGTCTTCTGACTCCGAATCCTCTTCGTCCGACTTTTCGTCGTCGTTTTGCTCCTTTGATAAAATCAATCAATAATTATTATTAAAATTTGTTCCATGATTTTATTCTTGGTGACTAACTTTGTATGTCCGCTTTAAATTGCTTAGTTTCATAACAATCAAATTGTTTGGTTGGGTCGGATCAGCTTGCGTGCCACTGACCAGAAAGCATGTGTGAGGATAATCGGTTCTGTTTTGTCCTAAATCATCATTTATTATATCAAAGCTGAGACATGGTGAATCTAAGTCAAAATTAATTTATTTTAGTATATATTAATTAAAATTTATATTGATTTCAATGCTCTACTTGTTTGTGCTTGGTGATACATCTCATAAGCACTTTCATCCATAACCAATTCATCTTCTTCCATTTTAAAAATTTATTATTTTATTTTATTTTTTTGTTTAAATAAATTTCAAAATAATATTTTAAATAAAAATTAAAATTATTTTTTTTTAACTTTTTTTATTCATTTAGTTTTAAAAGTGAGCAAAATAAACGTCCAATTTTTAATAAACGTGCTTTTGTATAATTTACTTTTATAATTTTGTCTTAGAAAATTTCCGATTTCATTACCACTTTTAGGCTAATTTGTTTTTTTCATGTCTAACTTTCTAGCATTAAAAAATAAATAAAATAATACAAAATTTATGGCAAAATTTTAAGTCATTATAATCAAAGATATTATTAAAACAAGTCAAAAAGTATTTTAGTTTAATCGTAATTTGGTACAAAATGATAAATAAAAAATATATAAATAATTCTGTAAATTTAATAAAGTTCAACATAGTCGTCTTGAAATTTATTGAATTATCTATTTTCTCTATGTTTTGTTATTTTTTACAAAATTTGACATAACAGCTTTATTTTTTTTATTAGATTCAATTCATGATTCAATAAAGAATAAACATAAGAAGAGTTAAGTGAATTAATTAGAAATTTTTTAGCTCAGAGTAATTTTAATATTAAAAAATTTAATATAGCAGTTAGTTTTTCATTAGTTTATTTGTTTATTAATTGAATGAGATCAAATTGCATGCAACAAAAATTTTTAAATGGAAATGTCATTTAAATTAATTTGCCATTTAGATGACAAAATGTGACAATTGTAATGGCTCAAAAAATCAAGAAAACATGCAAGGCTTTTAGCTTAAGATAAAACGAACTGTTTAAAAATCTACTTAACAAAATGAATTATATTTTAATCAGGTGTAATTGTTAATTAATTTAATATGTTTTGAAAATTACATAAGTTTGTGTCTGAGAGCATTTTAATATAAGAATTAGTTCTAACTTACAACTCAAGGCAAAATTTTCAATTTCAATTTCTCCTTTATTAAATTAATTGCTTTCAAAAAGTTGAGCATTTTTTATTTTCAAAAATCAATAATTAATATACTGATAAATGAACTGTTAGTAATTATTTATGAAAAATCAATTAATTAAAAAAATAATGTGAATCCAAAAAATACTAAACATCCTTTGTACGACCAATATTATGATTTTGCAAAACTCTGCAATAAGTATGCGAAATTCAGAATTTTACGCACAAAGGATGTACCAGGTGTTTCAATTTACAGAGCATGTTCTAATTTTTCAGAACTTGAGCTCTAGCATTTTTGATATTTTGTTTTTGTTTTTGTACTAAAATTCACCAAGTTCTGAATTTCGCAGACTTATTGCAGAGTTTTGCAGAATCTCGGTGAAAATAATTTTCCTGAGTTTTTACACCCAACTTCCCTGCCCCATTTTATTTCGGTCAAATTATCTTAAGTTTTATATTTTAACTTATTTACTAATAGAGGCATTTATTCAGACTTCAAAACAATTAATTCATGAAATTAATTTATTAAATATTAAATTAAAAGAAAAGAATTTATTTTTATTTTCCTAACCATCCAATGGCAGTTGTTAGAGAAACACCACAAGCCCAACAAACATTGTAAGCATGTGTGCACTCGCTGTTTGTCCATGAACCACTACTATAATAGCAGGCATATGCAGCATTATA
>JAESIW010000200.1:407759-422760 GCA_016802295.1 Brachionus rotundiformis
TTAAAAATTAATAATTAAATAATAATTTAATGATTTTTTTTAATTACTCCAAATGACGTTCATGTCTGATTTGAAAAACCTGTTCAAGTCTTCTTCATGTATGCACTGATTTGACTGGATATTGAAAAATTATATTATTTTAAATAATTCTTGATCAAATTAATTAAAATTAAAATCAACCTTTATGCACCAAAGTTTTAGTTTAAAATCACGGCACAGACAAATGAAAAAAAGATTGTCATTTTGGCAAAAAAATTTGTAAGATTCAAAACCACAAGAGTCTTGTGAACTCCTAATTAATATTTTATTATAAATAAGAGATAATTTAAAAAAAAAAGGAATTAGGAAATTTATTAACCTTGTAATGCCGGACCAAAGGCGTTTGACAATGTTTGGCTGGTTAATTTCGAACTTGATTGGTACACACTGCGGATTGCTTTGGTTCGACCGGTTAAAGACCGGAAAATGGACACAACAAATCGAATTGCTTGGCAGCACAAAGGCAAAATAAGCTTCACCACGCTTGTTTACAAATATGTCTGTAAACTCGACTTGGCTAAGATTGATTTGGTAACTGTTAATTGGCTCTACATTGCCAAAATTCATGGTGGACATTGAAGAAAATATGCTGTTTGTAAAATGTTCCTATTTTAGAATTATTTGATAGAGATAAAAATAAAGTTTAATTAATTTTTAATTTTTTTTTTACATTTTTGTTAAACTTAAAAACAAGTCGGTACAGTTTTGAGGTAGTTGCTATGAGAAGGTGGACAGTAAAAGATGACGAAGAGTGACTGTCCGGGTCAGAATGCTTGTAAATGTGTACTTTGGGAATTATCATGGCGTCCTTGAAGTGGATTCGCTTGAAATTGCCAGCCAATTTGTGAGTAAGTGAATGCTCAATTATCTCAAGTTTGTTTCCAATTATTTTCCTAGAGTAGAGAACTTAATTTTAATTTATTTAAATTATGAATTGATCTACCAAAGAATGAATCTATTGTCGGTTTTGAGGTCCAAGGAAAAGCCTCCAGCGGAGCTGTGCGACTTGGATGGCGACGAATCAGCGCCGTCCAAAGACCTGGTAGATGTGAAAATTTCATGGCATGCCAAATAATCTTCGTCGTGTAAGGTGCATGACTCGATATAGATGTCAGTTTTAGAGTTATTGACCAGATCCGATTGCATTTTTAATTTTTTCCTTAATTTTAAATTTTTGATTTGTTTCTGTGAAAATTTAAAATTTTTACAAGTATTAATTATTCTGCAGATAAATTGGATAGATGAGCAAATAAATGTTAATTTTGTGTAGAGCTCAAATTAAAAATGTTTAACTTCAGTTATATCTTTAAAATGATTAAAATAAACCTAAGATACATGGTTTGAATTAATTAACTATTAATTTACTGTTTCTTAATTTTATTTAAATTTTAATTGAAATTTTGATTAATTATCTTTAAAATCTAAAAATTTTTTGAAACCTTTTTTTTGTAATTTAATTTCAAGGTTAATCAACAGGCTAGTGCCCTTGTCATAAAGACCGATTAACACTTCATTTATTTAAACAAAATAAAATAAATTATATACCGTAAACCCTCGCAAATAAGTGCCCCCAAAATCGTGTCTTTATTGAAGAATTTAAGCCCTTAGATGATAGAAAATTTTTTTCAAATTTAATATTTTATTAAGATCTTAGTACGCTTTACAAGAAAGCAACATAGATAGAACTAAGCTACTTTTGATTAGCTTAAAAAAAGGAGGTCTTAGCGGTGCATTTATTTGCAAGGGAATGCGGTATATTAAAATTAAATTGTTTATAAATTTATTTCAATTTTTTTTTAAAATTTTTAATTAATTAAAATTTTAACAAACGGAACTTATTTTTAAATTGATTTGATATTTTAGTTTTTAATACTTTTTTATCATCTTCATTCGAATTTTTTTAGCTTTTTGTTTATCGGTTAGTCTTGGTCTAACAACTTTTTTCTTAGCTACAGTTTGTCCTGATGTGAGTACTTGTGGTGAATTTCTTGCTGAAACTGAAACTGGTAATGATACTGTTAGGAGTTGTGTTAAATCAGAAGTATTATTTGATGATATAGAATGAGGAGATGATAACTGAATTGATTCTGAAGTTGATAGTGTTGGCAATAAATGTGTTTGAGACAAAATATTTTGTGTGGTGGAGTTGTCTTCCGATGAATGAGGTGATTTTGTTAAAAGGTGAGGGGGCGAAATGTGTGTTGGCAGTATTTTTAAATCTCTTGAGTCATTCTTCCTTAAGTTCCGCCTTAAATTTTCAGGAGAATTATGAAAGTATAGTAATTAATGCTGGAATGTATATAAACTATACTAATAAAAAGCTCTATCAAAATATAAATACTTTACAATAGGCTCCTTGAATGGAATAAATGAATTCAATTAAATTAAAATTTTATTCAAAAAAAATTAGATAGGAAGTCAAAAAAATTTCTATTCAATAAATAATTAAAAAAATGGGATTTTTTCTATTTTTTTGATTTTTTTTTGTGCTTCTTCCAAATCTCTTCGAGTTTTTTCCAATTGAATTTGCTGTTCTTCGGTTAGATTTACAGTATTGTCAATGATTTGACCATTAATCATCCAAGTACCTTGATCAAAATTTTTCGAATCAATATTTTTGATTACTTTGTCTAGTACTTCTGAAGTTTTTTCATTTTCGACTTTTTTGGTTAAACAATTGCCCATTTTTAACTTCTTTTCTTTCGTCCTAAAATGTCAACCTTTTATAGTAGTTCGTCGCTTGGAAACTAACTCCAGTACATCTTCAATGAAATTAATCGTAATGTTTTTACTTTAATTTCATATTTATTTTTTATCTAAAAATTTCATTTTCTCTAACTGTCTTAATAACGAAAATTAATATTTTAATTCTGAAATATTCAGAATTAAAAAAACAACAGTTAATTAATTCATAAGTTGCATGAGTTATTCCACACTAAATTAACAGCTAGATTTATATTTAAAATAATTAACTTTTAAACAAAATTAAGGTTACATAAATTTCTAATCAATGGTATAATATTTTAATAATCACATTGAATGCTAAGCTTTAAATTTATAAATTAATAAGAAATACACTTCTTTAAATAAAAATAACCTTATTTAAATAAAATTTAATATGATGATGATTTATGTTTATTGTGACCAGGTCACTTGGGTACTGCGGGACTATGATCTCTTTGAACCCAAAGCAGGTCAATTAGACTCATTTCCAGATAAGAAATCTATAAATCCTTCTTTTTCGTTTTGAAGATATTCCTCACGCTCAACAAAGAGACAATTATTACCATCAATTTCAAGGAACTTCCCAAAAGTCATATCTTTGGTTTTTCTGATTATGCCAAAAATTCAAAAGTTGTCTAGCTTTTTCTAAGGACAGTGTACCACCGTGGATTATATGCTTTCAGATCATTCTCAATTAAGTTGTTTGATCTGATGGCTTAAGACAGGTATCTTTTAGCCAAAAAGCAAAACAATTTAACCATTGCTTGAGCCCTAATTTTGGTTTTGGAGATAGGTCATTACAGTAGACTTACTAATCCTAACCCATTCAATTTAAGATTAAAATCAGTATTTTCTAATTTTTCTAAAAATGTAATCAACACCAAAAGTTAGCAAAATCTTTCAGAACGGCTTCGACACTACACTTTTTAGCAGACCCATAATCTACAACTATTGTGAGCTAGACACATTTTTTTACCTATTTTTTGATAATGTTATTTAGAAAGGACTTGAGTAGTTGGAGAATATTCAAATTAAGCAGTTTAATTACTCAAAATTAGAAGATATTTAGGGATTACTCGTAAAGGTGTTAATATAAAGGTAGTAATAATTTTTTAATTTTTGTAGGAAGTTTTTTGATTAAGAATATATAAATTTTAAGCAAAGAAAAATTTTTGATCAAATTTGAAGCGCTCAATCTTGCTCAAACATTTTTAGATGCGCAATTAAATTTCATTGCATTTTATGAAATTACAATCCTTTTTCAAAATTTTAAAAATAAAACTTTGAAATGTTAAACGAATAAAAAATCCGCGATGAAATTTAATTGCGTATCTAAAAATGTTTGAGCAAGATTGAGCGCTTCAAATTTGATCAAAAATTTTTCTTTGCTTAAAATTTATATATTGATCATATTTTTACTCCGAATGTCATATATCAAATTGATCAAAATCTAAATCGTCAAATTTTGTAAATAAATCTATTTCTAAACTTAAATAACATATTTTTGAAGTTTATAATCAAATTAAAATGATCATGCTCAAAAATTATAACAAAAATAGGATTTTGAATATTTTGACCATGGAAAATTTATTGCAGAATCACATTTTGTCATGTCTGCAAATTTCTACGAAAATTAAATGCGTGCAGAATTTTGCACAATACCTTGCTATGGCTAAACATTTCTTGTTACACACAAAAATCTATCTCTGCACTTAATTTTTCAATTAAAAAATTTCTAAAAAATTTAACAATTATCATTTTATTTGATCATTAACTTCAATTTGCCTTCAATAAGACAATAGTTATGATTTATTTATTTGTTTATCTGTACCGAGCTAAAGCTCTTTCAGAGAGGCTTGATCATTCATTCAATGGCCTACAAATGTATAATTATTATGTTAATAATAAATAAAGACTATTTGACACTGAGTGCAGAGTCTGGCCCAGAGCGATAACAACAACAAATAAAGCAAAGTGACCGCTTTATCCGCATACCAGGCTATGTACTTAACACAAAGTCAACACAAACTTTTAACCTTGGCTCAATTAGTACCAATTAGACGGACCATAAGCGATCGTTGAACTTAAAACGATCTAATGTGCACTGAGCTGCTGTTGACCTCGTCTAATATTATGCTCTCATGGTCTTAGATGTTAAACGAGGCGGGCCAGTCTGTGGCTAACAAACACTCAAAATTGCTTAACTAAAACATTCATAAATTAACTTTATGACCTTGTTTTCGGTCTCTAAAATAACAAAAAAAATATTTTATTTTATTTCCTTGATAGAAATTTTGGAAAGAAGAAAAATAATTAAATTTTGAAGTCACTGGACTTAATGGGCCAATTATAATGGAGTCATGTTACACGACCAGCGAGACCGAAGAGCCCAAACTGGACTCGTCGGACACCGATTCGGACAACTTGAGCACCAGCAGCTGCTGCTCGTCGGGCGACATAAAGAGTGTCAAATCGCCGAACAGCCATCAGTCCAGCGTGCCTAACACTGGCAGCCAGGCCGGCTACAAGCATCAACTGGCCGTATTCAACGCTCAAACGGCTTACAGCCACGAGTTTGTCAACATGATGATGATTCAACAGCAACATCAGGACAAATTGACGCGCACATCATCGAACGCATCGTCGGCCTCGTTCGCCTCCTCTTCTTCGTCGTACAGCTCGTACGAGAACAGCGACGCGTTCGACAACAACCACATGAAAGCCCTGATGGCCTCGGTAAACAAAATAAACACCGACAACAACGGATGCAAAGAGATCGCCTCGTTTGCGGACAAATTCGCGCACATGATCCGCTCCCGGTCGAACTCGGTGTCCGAAGCGGCGGCCGCCAGCCCCGAGCTAGTCAAACAACTGTCGACTAGGCCACAGCACAATGGCGAAGTGTCGTCGTCGCCGCCCGTCAACAAACGACACTCGACGCTCATCCAAAGCGCTCAATCGTCGCCCAAACTCGACGATTCGTTTCAAAAATCGCAGTGTAGAGTGTGCGGCGACGAGGCGTCCGGCTACCATTACGGCGTCGATTCGTGCGAGGGATGCAAAGGCTTTTTTAGACGATGCATCACACAAGGCATGAATCATCAATGTACCAACAATCAGCAGTGCGAAATGACGCCGTTTAGCCGAAATAGCTGCCAGTTTTGCCGCCTGAAAAAATGTTTTGCTGTGGGAATGTCCCGCGAGGCGTCGCGGCTCGGTCGCAGGCCCAAACGAGCGGCCAAGGACGAGCCGAGCGCTTACGAGGCCACGCCGGTCAAGCTTGTCGACAAAGACTCGCACTCGTTGCTCAAAATATCCAAAGTGGGCACGGACGAGCCGAGGCCTGGCCTCAAGGTCGACAAGAGTGGCGACTGCTTGGCTCCGTTTAGGCTCGACCACGGACCGGCTGAGTGCGAGAGTGACATGATCGCGGATCACGGTGGCGCTTTTGTGGTGACCAGGGACGATCAGACAATTATTTCGTCAGCGGCTCAGATTCAAAAAGAGCACTCGCAGCAGCGAATGCATCAGATTGAAATGCTGACCAAATTGGTGCACTTTTCGGACAAATTTATCACCGTCGAGAGGAACAACGAGCTAGAGACGATTAGATGCAGTGTGATCGAGTCGCATTTGCGCAGCTGGCCGACCACATTCGACAAGATACGAAAGCGCTACATGGAAAAGCCGCCAAGTCGTGTGGGCCCCAAGACCGACCAGTTCACCAGCAGCCTGGTGCCCATGATAACCGACGTGGTGAAATTTTGTAAAAACATACCCGGCTTTAGTCAAATAAATCACCACGACCAGATACAACTGCTCAAACAGGGCTCCTTCGAGGTCATAATTGTCAACTCGTTTATGCTCGTTGACGCACAGAACAGGCTAATGTTGTCGTTTGACATGGAGTACTTGATGGACCAGAGCAGCCTGAGGCAAATGCCGTTCGGCTTTTTTCTAAACGAGATATTCGAGCTTGGCTGCGAGGCCAGCGCGCTTCGACTAACTGACGCCGAGCTGGCCCTGGTCGACGCCTTGCTCATCATGAACCCTGATCGAGGCGATCTTCAAGACAAAGACCTTGTCGAGGAGCTGCAAGCCACCGTACTTCACGTCCTCTACAAACACTTAAAGTATTACACCAATGGCGGCAATGAGTTGTTTCTAAAATTGCTCAAAATTATTCCACAAGTCCAAGAGATAAACCGCAAACATTCGGACACAATTAACTCGCTCAGCCTAACCAATTAATTTATCCAACCCGTTGTGACATTTAACAAATGACCATCCAGTGAAAATTGTAAAAACACTATTGAATAAAGTTAAATCGGTGTTTTTTGTTTTTTTTTTTCTTATTTTTTTCAAATAGCCTAGTTAATTTTAGACTTGTTATCAAAATAAATTATTAAAATATTATTTAAATTTTGTTCATTTAGGTCTGTATAGAATGGGTCTAGCTCATCCCCATATTTCAAAACTTTTCACCTCAAAATTAGAATATTTTAGAAACAAAATCTCTAAAGCACAAAACGAAAACTTTTGAGCACAAATAATAAAAGTAAAAAAGCGCTCAATCTTGCTCAAACATTTTTAGATGCGCACATATTGAGTCGTTAAGTGACATTTCAAAATTGTGAGATTATGTTAACTAGTAAGTGGTCTAAAATAAGAGGATAAATATAATTGGACCACGAATTGATTAGTTTGCCACTCCTTTTTGTCTTTCTGTTAACTTTAATCCTATTTTAATAATAAAATAAAAGATAATGCTTTAATTGGACAAGAATAACAAATAAAATATTTTTTTTGCAAAAAGCGTTTTTGAGTTGCATAAATTATCGTTTTTGAAATGTCACAAAAACACATCTTTAATATGAGTTAAATTTCATTCCATTTTTAGAAATTAAAATCATTTTTCAGAAGTTTACAAATAAAGCTTTGAAATGCTAGAAGAATAAAAAATCTGCGATGAAATTTATAACAGGAGTAAAAATGTGATTTCTATAAGGGTTACTACAAGTAGTTGAAACAAGTTCACTCTGTAATCGATCTTACCGCGATTGGGTTTATGCTCCAGTCACATTTTACTCCTGTACAAATAAATATACAACTGGCTCGAAATTCAAATCTTCAACAAACAAAACGCTTTGTTTTACAAGATAAACATTTAAATTCTCAAGTCTAAACTTAAAATTCAAAAAGATTCATCTCCTGATAATTCATTTTACTAAGACTCAAATCCAACCATGGTTTCGAAAAGAATATTTGTTTATTACCTCTTTAATTTTACCTTTAATCTCTTATAATAAGCTCTTAAAGTTACAATCTTCTCCTAATTAATTTATTTATTCAAATTTGAATTATTTTCTAATTATAAATTAATTCTTCAATTTTTAATATTTCTTAATTTTTCTTTGAGAGTAAAGACAGTTTTTTTATTTGAGTAAAAATTAAAATTGGGAATTATTTTGGGAAAATTTCCAATATTCAAGGTATTTTCTGTCAAATTAGATTTTAATTGTTATAACATAGAAACGATGTAATTAACTCTAAAAAAAAGGTTGGATTTGGACTATACTCTTAGAGTCTGTGTTTATAAGATATTTGTGGTTAAGAGAAACTTGTTTGTAGGAAGTAGATATTTTACTGTGATATTTATCAATAATCTCGTTTAAAATTAAATGTTATAAACCTTAAATAAATATGTTTGTCCGGATCTGTTAGGATCTAGTGGTTCGCGACTATAACATGAATAAAATAGGGAAGTTCAAATAAAATTAAAAAAAAAAGATCTTCCAACTTATCAAGACGGCTCATAGATTTCCAATATCTCTTTGAGGTCCCTCACCTTGTCCTCATCTTCCGCTTCTTGCATCTTTGCTTGCTCCTCCCGCAATCGGCGCTCAATGTGGGTAATAAGGCGATTCTGGGATTCCAGGGCGTGAGAGTTGGAGAGTTTTCAAATTAAGCAGTTCAAACGCATTAAGATATTAAGATAATATTTTCTAGTTATCTAAATTGATATTTTTTTCTAATAAATTTAAAATAAAATTTAAAGTTTAATTTTGTTAGCGTTTTTTCCACTCTTGGAGCCTATTCATATTTTGATAGAATTTTTTTGTTTAAATTTAAATTAAATGAATGACAAATTACAGAAATTTAATCATCATGGATATCAGCATTGTAATAAATTCAAAAATTCAACTTTTATCTTTCGTTATTTACTTTTTTTAATTACTTAATGGTCAAATTTATGTTAATGTTAGCGTTTTTAATTTAACTAGAAGGCTAAGAACAAATAATTAATGAAATTTTATTGAATGATTTATTCATTAAAATGGTAACTGTGGTTATTTTTTTGGTACTTCATTTCTGAAGCATGTAGAATTCACTATTTTAATTGCATATTGACCACTTATTATTATTATTATTATTATAAAAAAGCTACAGCAAGACTAGCTTGCGGAGGCGGCCTACGTGAGAGGTCGCCTATGGTAGCTCGTTGCACATAATGAGATAAAACACTGATAGAAATATCCAATAAGAATTTTAGGGTTAAGGAGTTAATTTTTTAAATGTACATTTACATTTACTCTAAAAGACCTTGAATGAAGAAATAATCTTATACAGTAAATGATTCGTTTAATTCTAATTAACTTTAAATCCAGTTAAGTTAGTACGTCATACTGTAAAATTCTATCAAATATTGAATTATTTAAATATAAACAACATGATTTTTTTCCTAAATTAACAGACTCTCAAGCTTTCTAAACTAGTTGAGCTCTCACCTTTTAGAAATAATAGAATAACCTGAAAAATGATTTGAAAAATTTAGTTTATTATTCATTATTTTATCAAAAACCTGGTTAAGTTGTGATCTAGAAAATTAACTTTTCCAATAAAATAATAAACGTCACATTGATATTATTTTTATTTTGACAAAAGCTTTTTTTAACTTGAAGTTCTTTACATAACAGCCAGTTATAGACACTTTATAATTCAGGATAAATTAAACAAAAAATTTATTTTTAAAAATAAAAAAAAACAAAATCACGACTGAATGATAACAAATAAATTCAAATACATCATTAGCTTATTGTTTGTTCAATAGCAGTATTTAAATAATAAAAATTTCCTTTTGAATTAAAAAAAAATGATTGGAAAATTTATCTTAATATTCTTAATTTTGCCATATTTTACAACAGCTCAGTCTGTTCAACCAACAGAAAATTACCAAAGCAGTCGTGACTTGTCACAAAATTTGAAGCTTTACTGGAACCACGATGACACTGAAATAACTTTTGAACTTCATTATACAAACGCGCAATGGGTTCTCTTCGGCATCAAGTCATCTAGTTTTTCCGACATAGTCCTTGGTTGGCTATTCTCTGACGGAGTTGGACATTTTTCCGACAGACATTTGCTTCCAAACAACTCAATTGTAACTGATTTGATCCTGAACTGGATTCCTTTGGACGCATTCGCTCAAAATAACTTTACTATCTTGAAATTTAAGAGAAACATCAAGCTTATATGTGATATTGGTAATGAAGAAGACCTTGATATAGTCACTGGACCAATGACTTTAGTTTTTGCTTTGGGAAATGGAATAAACCGCAGAGATGACTCTGTTTTATTAAACACAGTCAATGAACTTCAAGCAGAACTGATTACTCAGACAAATGGTCCTTTTAGTTGTCCAACGAAGCCAGCTGAGCCAGTTGAGCCAACTGTGGATTTTCAACCAACATCAAACTACGAACTTGAACTGAGCTTGATACCAGGTTTTTACAATATTTGCTGGAATTATACAGACCAAGATGTAGTTATCGAAATACACTGTAAAACTAATGGATGGGTCAGATTTGGTTTTAGTCCAAATGGTGGAATGGATGGTAGTGATGTTGTCATTGGCTGGATTTCAAATGGACAAGCAAACTTCACTGATAGACATATTGTGGATCGTCAGGTTCCTATAGATAAAAATCAGGACTGGAAACTTTTGTATTTTTCCGAGTCAAATGGAATCAATGTATTCAAATTTACGCGAAAAATAAAACTGTGTGACCAGGATGATTTGACCATTGAAAATGGTTCACCTTACGTAATATTTGCTTATGGCGATCAAGATCCGTCATCTGAGACGAACATAGGTTACCATGGAATGAATAGAGGTGGAAAAGTTGTTAATTTTATCGGCTCAGCAGCTGTAAACGACGATTCCGTACCAGATGATATTGAAATATTGGATTCAATAGTTTCTCATGTTATTTTACCAAAGTCAGATACTTTCTACTACTGCAAAGGCTTCGAAGTACCAAAGGAATATACCCAAAAAAGACACATTTACAAAGTAAGCAATTTAAATAGACTTCCTATAATCATCAGGTTGAGGAAAAATGTCACTTAACTAGATATAGATAATTAAAAAACGGATTAAAAATATTCCCTAAACATATTTGATTAAAAATGTATAATATTTTTATTTTTTCCACCTTTGGATTCTAAACTTTTTTCTTTAATATTATTAAATTAAAAAATGAAAAATTATCTATAAATAATATTTTTTGAGTTAGAGATTTTCTATCAATTTTATCTTAATTTTGGAATATAAATTGATTCAAATAAATTATTGGCAAAACCTAACAGGTTCATGTATAAAAAATTTGTAAATTTTGAAATATAATTTTCCTAGTGGGAATTGATTTTACCAGAACTCAATTTTAAACGAATGCATCATGCTTTGATTTATGAGTGTAATCGTGATTTTAATGTCAGTAGAGGCTTCGAGCCAGGTAATTGCTATTCAGATTATTATAAAATGGAAAATTGGAGAACGTCATCATTCGGATGGGCCTATGGTGGACCAAAATAATTCGAAATGGAAATGACATTGGCTATCTATTCTACAATAAAAATTACGACTTTAATTATCAAATGGGCCACACTCTAAAACCTTATGTTAACATTACTTCAGTAATATAGATTTTTCAAGTTAATTATTAATTTTTAAAACTGAAAATTTTGTTTAAAGAAAGACGAGCTGATAACTCAGTGTGCTTTCAAGACAACTTCAAGAGATAAATTTGTTCTGGTAAGAATAAGGCTAAATTTTATTTGATCAATTTAAGAGAAAAATGTTCTTATAGGGAATTCTCGTTCATTTAGGGAATTCTACGACAAGACGAGAATGTATGGTGTGTGTGGAGAAAAATTTTTTGGACCAAATTACCAAACAAAAGCAAGAAATGTTTATGTAGAGCCTGACTTGTGTGCGCAGTTAGACAATAATCAATCTGGAATTTTTAAGTTTTTTAAAACGGTTTTAAATTGGATTTCGGAATCAATTTCCCAATGGATAAAGACAATATTTTAGAGATACTTAGATTTTTCTTATTAAACTAGCTCTGTTTAGATTTTTTTAATCAATTGATTAAAGAATAAACTTCAAATCCTTTGTCACTATTTTTTTATCTACTTTTGATTAACTGCAGCAAAAACACCAATTTTTAATTATTTTTTGGTAAATACCAGATTGTCCAAATAACTAAATTTTATTATAATTACAATGAAAAGTTTTACTGATATGCTCAATGAGATTTTATTTTGCCATTTATAATGACTAAAAACGACTATCAAAATTTAAATTATTAAAATACTTTTGATTATATATTCAAAAATTTTATTTTGCTAATTTTAAATTTTCATTAAAATAGATAAAAATGAATTAAGTTGTTATGCATTAATTACATAAATATCTGTAAATGTAATGACAATTTTGGAAACCAGTTTTTGGTGACTATATTCACTTATCTCTTCTTTATTTCTTTCGTGATTAAAAATATCCATTATTCTGGTCATTCTACATCAGATCACCCTTGAATTTCCCTCTGTTTGGTATACGTGTTCCCTTCATTTCCAAGCTATCATAGGTGTTTTCATATTTTTATATTTTTTGAGCAAATTTCAAGAAATTTAATAAAAAAATTTGGCAAATGAAAATTTTCTTAAACAATGCACGGAAAAAATAAAAAACTGAAAATGTAAAAATGTAAAATTTTTAAAATTTTTTCTAGGTGTTTATGGTTTTAAATATGTCATAGATTCTGAATATCAAAATTCGGATGTCCAAGATGCTCAGGCTTTATGAATCAATGTTGCCACAATATTGCTTTTCCTACATTAATGTACAGTTTTAGTATTGTTTCTTACAGTAGTTGGTCATAAACATAAGAAGATTTTAGTGACTTGTTCATTAAAAAGTCATTTTTCTGGTTTTTATCTTCTGAGCTAATTAAAAAATAACTTTTTGAATTAAAACTAATTTTAATTGTAAAAATTATTCAATTTAAGAATCGTATGCAATCAGTCCAGTCCAGTCCAGTCAAGGTTTTTAATATAATCAAAAAAATTTATTTGTAGATAGTTAATATTTTTTAAATTCTAAAAATCATAAAACGATTTTGCATATAAATTATAAAAATTTAAAAAATAACCTCATATAATTGTCTAATATCAATTTAGAGATTTTTTAGAATATTATTGTCAATATCAGTGTACTTTTAAAATGAGTCAATCAAAATTTCGAAATAGTTAAAAATACATAAAAATCTTATCTTACCTTTAATTAATTTATAAATTGATAAAATAATTTTAAGTTTAACTGGAAAACTTCAAGGTTACCTATTGTTTTCTTTTCTCAAATTATAAATGATAAAAATGAGTATAAAAGATTGTTGAAAATAATGAAATTCAACCAAAAAATGTTTATTTACAATTTTAACTTTTTAATTGTTTTAATATTTACGTGTATTTGTACTCATTGGTGTTTTAAATACACACTACCCGACAATACCAACTGGCCAAATCTATCTGATTTTGTTGCACTTGAAAAGAAAATAGTTGGCAAAGTTTCTATTCGTGGTGACACTGATTATTATCCCAATACTTGGAACAAAATAACCCTTATTCCAAAGCCAGCTGTGATCATTCAGCCAAAAAATAACAATGACATAATTGAAGCCCTTAAATTTGCCAAAAAATTCAACATACGTCTTTCTATTTCAAGCACTGGACACCACCAGGATCACAGAAATATATTCGACAATTCAGTTCACATCGACATGAGTTCAATGAACCATAAAAGCATTGATTTGGAAATGAATACTGCTACTTTTGGTCCTGGCAACAATTTTACCCAAATTCATAGATTTGTGGAAGAAAAAACTAACAAAAGCTTGGTGGTTGTGAGTGGTAGTGATCCCGGAGTTGGTATTTATGGTTGGACAACTGGTGGAGGACATGGGCCTCTATCTAAACAATTTGGTTTGGGTGTGGACAATTTGGTAAGCATTGATTTAATCCTTGCAAATTACACATTAATTACGGCATCAGAAAGTCAAAATTCAGAGATTTTGCGCGCAATTAGAGGCTCTGGTGGTAGCACTTATGGAATTGCAGTTAGTCTGACAGTAAGGTTGCATCCAACTCCTGGCAAAATGTCAAATTTTGCTGGAATTTATGTTCTAAATTCAGACACAGCTGATCTAATTTCCGAATGGATTATTAATGCTCCAAATTATGCTTTTTCATATATGATTCCAAACAACTATGGATCCTTTAATAAAGCCGTGTTTTTTGCAGCTGGTTGTTTTAATGAACGACAGCAATGTGAAAAATTGCTTGAGAATTTAAAACTTGGTTGCATACCTACTCCCAGTATTCAAGTGACATGTAACCCAGAATATGATAAATATGGTAGTTATTATGAATATTTTAATAGTGCTAAATCAGATATTGGAGGGACAGCTTATCTATCAAGTACAGCTCTGAATAGTTCCAACATCAAAGAAGCTTTGAGAGAAATTTTAGAGCTAATAAACAACACGCCATATACTGGATGTTCTGGAAACGCGGTTTTAGGCGGTGCTAGTTCAACAATGGATTTAAATGGTGAAAAAACGTCCATATCAAACGAAATGAGAAATGGAATAATGGCTTTATCGTGCTACTCAATGATGGATGAGTCGTCACCAATAAAAGATAAAAACAGCCAAGTGGCAATAATGGATTATTTTGCTGAGAATATTTTGAAAAAATATTCCAACTGGGTCTATTGGAATGAACCGCAGCACAATTTTCCCTTGCTATCATTGTGTTGGATATGAGAGAGAATTCAATGAAATGCCAAGCGTATGTCCAAAAGATAATTGTACTTGTTCAAATACACCAAATGGAG
>JAESIW010000200.1:423058-444255 GCA_016802295.1 Brachionus rotundiformis
TCTATTGGAATGAACCGCAGCACAATTTTCCCAAAAATGATTGGAAAGAAAGATATTGGGGCGGAATGGAAAATTATAACAAACTTTTGGAAATAAAGAACCAACTAGATCCGGATGATTTTTTTACTTGCTATCATTGTGTTGGATATGAGAGAGAATTCAATGAAATGCCAAGCGTATGTCCAAAAGGTAATTGTACTTGTTCAAATACACCAAATGGAGTGTGTGCAAAAGTGGATGATATTCGATGCTGGAGCGATGCCACGTCATATTTTGATTGTAAATCCACAGCGCCAAGATTTAAAATTAGTTTACTACATATTTTAATAATCCTTACTTTTATTTTCATCTTTAAATAATAGCTTGATTGGGATTTAATATTAAGGCGAAACTTTAATTAAAATAGGCCCTTTTTTTTTAAATTTTTAATTGATTTTAATAAAGATTGCATTATTACATTATTTTTCTAATATTTTTGAAAAGAAAGAAATTTTATTTTTGGTATTTTTTTTCCAGATATGATAATTAAATCTCTAGCTATGACTTCTTCATAACCGACACATAACCTGCAGGATACGATTTCTGAAAAATTCTTTTACTCTGCAATAGTCACTTAGTTAGTAGTTCTTGCTGCGTAATTCCTGCTCTTTGGCAATGTGAAGCTGAAGCAGTTATTGTCCATTGAATTTGTCTAGCGTAATCTTCGACAAGATGTTAAGACTTTCGTGTGAGTGGATTTTACAACACTATCAGGCAATCTGTTCTGTGGGACCACTTAAAAAGAAAACATGCGGGACTGTCGCTGCACTTGTACAATAGTTTCTCAATTTGGGAGAAAATCTCTCCCGGTGAATTCTCTTGCTATTTCCTCTTAATATTGATCTATTCTCTTCTGATATAGATAAAGGGACATGAGTAAGTTTAGCTTTAGAGCTTAGGTTAAATTAGTTTAAAACGAATTAGAATTAATAATCAGACTTTAATAGTCATTATCCTGAGTTCAATGATTAAAGATATATAAAAATACATCATATATCGTTAAAAATTGAATTCATTATATTATTCAGTTATTTAATTTTAAATGAAAATCAAAGCCGTTCAAGTCGGGCGTCAAATAATAATCAAAAGGAATAAGAATTTTCAAAATAGGTTAAGAAATAAGCTGGTTAAGAAGATAACTTTAAACTTTAAAATTCTCTATTTATTTGGTATCGTTTGGTATCAAATGAACCCAAAAATAATTGCTTTGTTTTACTTTATTTATTTATTAAGTATAAACTGTTCGAGTAATCCTTCAATAAAGTATAACTAAAAAAAGAAATGTTATTTGGTAAGCATATTTAATGAATGTTACATAAATGGATTATAAAGATGAATAGAAATAGAAATAGAAATAATCGATCATCTATCCTATTTACGTTGAGTTTTTGAAATGCAAGGTGGTGGATTGTTTCGAGTGGTGTTTCAAGTTTAATTTTAAGAATTCTGCGGATGGCCGTATTTTGTACGACTAGGAGTCTTCTAATATTTTCATTTGAAAGGAGGTTTAAACAGGGAAATGCATAGTCGATCACCGATCCCAAAAGAGTTTTGTATAGAGTACTAAGTGTGAGATGACTTAGTTCCCAACTGGATAAGGATTTTAATGAGATTGAGCCTGGAGTTACACTTTTCAATTAGTTCATCAATATAGTGTTTGAATGAGAGTTTATTATCAAGGGTAATTCCTAGAAATTTAATAGTGTTAGACTCAACTTCAAAAAACATTTTGAAGATGTACGACGTAAAATTATGCCTTAAATTAACTTAATTCGTAAGATAAAAGTTCTAAAACTTAATATTTAGAAATTATATTCGATCTCAAATTGACTACTTATTCATCCCACTCTCAAGTTCAACTCAAAAAATTATCAATGATGCACAAAAAATGCAAAACAAAATACTCAGGCATATCAAATACTTCCCATTGAAAACTAAGATCAATACCATCCATAAGAGTCTAAATATTGACATGATATCAACTAGATCTGAACTACTGTTAAATAAATTCCTACAAAAACGAGTGGATCACCAGCAACTATTAGAAGATTTAAATAACTACCTGACAAACACTCCTGTTCTAAACAATAAGTTCAACAACTTATTTGAAAATTTTAAAAAAACAATTATCTAGTAAATCGTATAACCTTTGGTTACCTATCAACTTTATACTTTATAAATTAAATTTATATCATTTTATCCTGCTATAATCATTTTTGTGCTCTGATATATACATAAAGTTTCTCTTTTTTTTTAATATTTAATTTAATATTTTAAACGTTAGGCTAAATAAAAGGACTATGATCCATTCTGACTGGCCTGAGGACTTCCTCAAATAATATTTTAAATAAATAAATAATAGTGTTAGAGCACGGTAGGTTGTTGTTAAATAAGATGGGTTTGAGATTAGGCTTCTTCGGATTTTTAGTAAAAATTAACTTAGCAAATAGCTTTACTTTAAATTAGATTTTTAATGTCTGCTCCTGATCCTAATTTATTACTAGACAAAATAGGTTGACAAAGTTGACACCAAAGAATTGCTCAGAAAATTGCATGCAACTCAATTAAGCTTAAAATACTTTTTTTTAACGTGGTCAAATAAATTAGGCGTTCTTTAGTCATAAACAGGCTATACTAATTATCAGTTGGCTCTTAAAATGAAATTAGGCGCTAAAAATTTCAATTACGTCATCTGGTATGGCACTTATTTTCCAGAAATGACCCTATAAATATTTATAATAATAGTTTAACAATCTTAAATTTATTTTTTTTTATGTTAAAAAAATCAAAGACTGAAAATTAAGTGAATATTAATTTTAATTCATTGAATTTTTATTTTGATTAGATTATTTTAAAAAATTAAATATTAAATTTTTCTAACTATTTCTAAGGTATTAATTTTTAATTTTTTTAAATAAATTTAAATTGCTTCGCAAATATATTTTAATTGCGTATTTTCATTAATATCATTATTAAAGCAATCTACTTTAAAGTTATAGTATCTATTGCCAGTTGTTCCAGCAGATGGACAAATCGAAAAATCTATGTCTTCTTCCCGATCAGCCCATTCATTATCATTATTCCTATAATCAATCCAATAAGCATCCGTGCTATTTATGCTTTTCAAATATTCTGTAATAGTGTCACGAATTTCTATACTATCTATCATGACTCTATGCCAATCATCTGTTCTTCCATTCCAGACTCTTTCGCCAAGATTGCTATATACGCATCCTTGACTTATAACTTGAGAAGCTTTAAGTTTTTCGTCTGAAAAATAGTAACACTTTCCAGTAATGTAAACATCGTCAACATGGCATATTTTTTCGCAGCTGGTTCTAAAAACTTCATTAAATTTGCATTGGCAAATATTGTTCCGACAGATTAAATTTTCAGATTTTGTCTTACATTCATATGTATTGTTGCATTGTTCTCTGTATGTCTTGGCTCTTAGGCAAGTTGAACCATCCCAATAATTCTCATCAGAATTAACTCTTTTGCAATCGCAAATACTTGCCGTGATGCCAGAAGGGCAATTACATCTGTCTCCATAACTTGAGCATATTAAACCATCTGATCTGTTACATTCTGAAGTCGAGCCACAATATTGTGCATAAGTTAATCTGCAGTCGTTTTCGTTCGAGTCCCAACTTCTTGGCCAAGTGCACATACACTTGTTGTTTTGACATGTAAGGCCTCTTATGCTTGAGCAGTCCCAGTCTCTATCACAATTTGAGTTGTACCATTTTTTGTCTACACATTCAGTAGTGGTATTTTTGAAGTATTTATCAGTGGGGCATAGGCAAACATAAGTCGATGGATCACACGACATCGCTTCATAACACATTGTATCATTGTCACAACTCTCAAATTCCATTAGTCGTGAAACACACTTTTGTAAGAACTCATGAAAGTATTGGCCTGGTGGACAAAAGCAAACATTGGACAAGCATTGAGTCAATTGAGAGTCCAAGCATTCTACTGAATCTAAGCAAGTTTCAAGATGCCTTTTTTTGGCTTTACATTTTGAGCCGTCCCAATACTCACTATAAAAATAAAATTCTTTTTATTAATTAAGCTCTCAATTAAGTGAATATTCATTTAAATTAATAGATAAAATAATTTTCATAATCATAATAATTAAGTATAAAATTACATGGAATAATTTGAGCATAAACAAGCTCGATTAATGCATGTTGTTTTTTGTGTAAGAGTTTGGCATTCGTAGTCCATTGAGCACATTTGAGTGTAATCATTGGCCAATGCACAATGGCTACCATTCCAATATTCTTCTTTGCCAACAATGCGTTCACAATCGCACATTCCATACTTTGAAACTTCTGGACAATTACATGCTTGATTAATGCACTTTAAATTCTGGTCCGGATTGCACAAGTTTCCAGTCGAGCAAAATTGCTTGCCATATGTAAGTAGACACTGGTCTTGAGTTGATGACCATGCAAAGTCTTGTGACTTGCACAAACATCTATTATTTAAGCAAACTAAACCTTGATCTGTTCGACATTGGATGTCTTTGTCACAATATTTGTTGAATGTGTGCTGTGCAACGCATTGAGAAGTTTGGTTCTCAAAGTATTTATTTCCCAGACATAAACAATGTGTATAATTGCACACCATGTCCATAAGACACATATCATTAAAGAAACATGACTCAAGTTCACCAAGACGAGGTACACATTTGGTCAACGAAGGACTAAAGTATTTATCAGTGTCACAAGAACAAAAACCTGAAATGCACTCAGTCAATTGGCTGTTCAAGCATTGATTGCTTAATGAACATGGTTCAGAGTACTTTTTTTTATCTACACACTTGGTTCCATCAAAAAACTCTCTTGATAAAAAAAAATAATTCTATTATTAGTAATATTTTAATATTTACAATTCTAAATCAACACAATTGCATATTCCCATGACGCAAACTGTATTCTGTGTCTTGGTTTGACAATGGTAGTTATCAGTGCAATTAGTGCCATATTCACTTGCCAATGTGCATTTATTTCCATTCCAAAAATGCTCATTACCAACTGTTCTATTACAATCACACATTCCTATGGTAGATAGTTGTGGGCAAGAACAATTTTGCGCTTGACAAACCAAATTTTCGTCTACATTACAGCCAAGATCATTGTGGCAAAAATCTTTGAAGATCTTTGTCACAGTAGAAACCACTTTTTAGTTTAGGCAAACAAATCGATGTTTTATTTTCAAAATAAAACATATCTCCACATGAGCATTTAGTTGATTCACATTTCATGGGCAAAAAGCACATGTCATCAAAAAAGCATCTCTCAAATTCTCCAAATCTGGACACACATTTTGAGCGATCAAAATATTGCCAAATTTCACATATACCTTGATTATTTTTAACTTTTATTATTTTTTCAAATTTTTATTTTGTGGAAAAGTTAAATCCATAGCTCATATTTGTTTTAATCAAATCATAGTAAATTTATTCAAAAATGAAGGAAAATAAAACCTTTTAAGCTTTAGCAAGCAAGATCTAAGTAGAATTTTGGTAAATAAGTTTCTATTATGGCAACTTACATTTAGATCCATTACAATATGTAAGCTGGGAATCTAAACATTGAATAGAAGCAGTGCACCAATTTTCATATGAAACTTTTGGCTCACATCTTAGACCATTCCAATAAAAAAGAGTGTCATCTGGACACTCGCACACTTTTCTTGGTGAACAAATAGTTTTCTGGCTTAGAGTTTTGCAATGATAGTCAAAACTACAAGAAGAAAGGTAGTTTCTTGCCGATTGGCAACTTGTTTCATTCCAATACTGCTCATTTGTCAAGCTTCGGCTGCAATCACACATTCCAATCTTGGAATCATTTGGACAATTGCAATCATGTGCTTGGCAAATAAGGTTTTCTGAACTATTACAATCAGAGTCACTTAGACAAGTTGACTTTGCGTAAGTAAGTTTGCACATTAATGATTTGGGTGACCAAGTGTGAGTTGTAGCAGCACATAGGCAAGTTTGATTTTGGCAAGTTAGACCCAAATCTTCTCTACAATGATGTCCTTTGTCGCATTTTGAATTAATTAAGTTCTGATTGGTGCAAGTTGATGTCACATTTTCGTAATAGAAATATTTTGGACAACGGCAACCAAATCTTAGGGAACAAAACATGGGCATAAGACACATGTCATCGTTTAAACAAGTTTCGAATTCGTTCATTCTTGGCATGCATTTTGATTCAGAATATTTAAAAAATTCATCATCAACACATGAGCCTTTAGTTACATTATTTTTTATTATGTTTTTAAAAAATAAAATTTTAGTAGAAAATTGAAATTTTAATTGCAAATAAATTTTTAAATATTTTTTGAGTAGAATAATTTATTGGTAATTAAGAGATTTACTCAATTTTTTACCAAACTTAATTTGCAGTGCCAGTCTTGAATCCAAAACAAAAAAGATAAGATATGTGAATTAAAAAGCCTAATTTGTTTAAAAATAAAATTCTTAATTACACAATGAGCCTTTGCAGACTGTTCTTTCGGAATCCAAGCATTCATAAGTCTGGCTACAATATTGGTTGACACTTTTTTTTGGAACGCAAGAATTACCATTCCAAAATTGCCTTTAGAAATACTCTTACTTTAAATAAAAATTTGTAAATTTTTTAAAATACATTGATTTATTTTGGCAAGCACAGGAACCTGAATCACAAAAAAGATTCAAGCTTGTCTTACATTGATCCGTGTCACATTTTTCATTATATAATTTCCTAGGTACGCACTTTCCTTTGTCCAAATTCCAATACATATCTGAATTGCATTCACATTTTGATAAAACGCTGCACAAAAGAAGCTCTTCTGGTCTGCAATTTTGGTCTTGGAAACAAAATTCTCCATGTGTTGAGAGATTGTAGCATCTATCGCGGTAAAATTGATTTTTTGGACAAATGCAGGTTTCATTTACACAAATTAAACCAAGCTTATTCTCGCACATTCTATTAGTACATGGTTCATTATAAAGACCATTTGGTCTCCTGATACTGGCAATAACTATCGAAGTGATAAATAATGCTAGTGAAAAAAACAGTAAGAATCCACCGACAGTTATTAACCATTTGGGAACTATAATCTCTCCATTGTTAAGGGCTTCTAAATTCTTGACTGCCTCACTTTTGGATGCAGCGTATTTGAATGTCTGTTTTGCTGGCATTTTTTAACTTTTCACCTATTTTTTATTTTTTATAAGATTTTTAGACTGTTTATAATGTTTTATAAAATACATTAGGTTTGTTTACTTAAATTATAAAATTCAAATTCTTTTCAAATTTAAATTAAATTTAAACAATTAAAATCTATCGATTCAGACTGTAATATTTTGAACCAATATATTCAGAAATTTAATTTAAATTTTTTTCTTATTACTTCATCAAAGCTTTTTTTTTAAAATATTTGTTTATATTTTTATTTTATAAAATAGGAAATTTAAATAATTAAATTTTGAAAGTCAAATGAGAATATCAACATTGCGTTTTCTTCTCTCTTTTAAAAGAAAACTATCAAAAAATTCTTTTTCAACTGAATTTTAAAAAAAAACTTAAATCAATATTAAAAAAGTGCATCAAACATTTTTTTTAAATTTAATTCTCTACAAAATGATGTGTTTATCAAACCATCTGATAATTAGGTTCAAAATTTAAGATACAGAAAAAAATGGTTTTTTAACGATATCTCGAAAAACACTCTTATTGAACGTCCTCGATTACCCAGAAAAGGTTAAAATTATCTTTTGGAAGTTTCAACATCTTTATTCTCTGTTCTCAGCATTCTTTATTATATGTTTAAAATAATAATATAATAGCCTCCAAAAACAAAATAATTAATATATCAAAGAGTTAAATTTTGATATTTTTATATTCAGAAATAGGTATATTTAGTTGTAAGAATGTTACCAAGCCGACATTACCATTAATCACATTATTAAATTCTATAGATAAATATTAATGATAATTGTTGACATACTAATATCTTGACTCGCAGGTCCTTGACCCTTAAGAGAATACTTTTTATATCTTATAACTTTTATATCTTTGGCTGATCTTAAGCTCTGCCCGTACAGCTTTGTTGATCTCGGATATGACTTTATCCTTATCGAGTGTCGAGTCTATAATTGTTCTCAACAAGCGCGCTCTAGACGGGGATGATATCTCCGCTTCTAGAAAAGAGCCCCATTCATTATCGACTTCTGTTCTAATGAAGTCGCCTAGGGAATAGATGTGTTGTCGAAGCACATAGATGCGTAGGATGAATTGCCAGTCTCCTCTTAGATTTGATTGGAGCTTTGTTAGAAGCTCTATAAGCTCAGAGAAAAGCATGCTTTCGAACTGAAAAGGAGAGAGAAAGAAACTAGGAAAGATTAGAGAGGTTTTGGTGACTGTGCCAGGCTTGCGCCAACGAGCTTTCGAAAATATACATATGGTCATCTCGATGACCTAATCATAGCACATAAAAATAAAGTTAAGCTCCATAACTTTATTTAAGTGCTAAAGAGCAAACTAAAGGACGCAGGTTGGGTAATAAATACAACGAAGTCCATCCTAAAACCGGTTAGAAGGATAAGGTTTCTTGGAGCTGATTGGGACGGTTTAGGAATTAGTAGGACTCCGGAAGCCACTAAGTTCGTTAAGGAATTAATCTTTGCATGTTTCCACATTCTTTAAACTCAAGGGTTAGGGTTAGGGTTCAAACTAAACGATTGAGTAACAAAATGGTATACTTGGCTAAATGTGTTTGAATGCAAAATAATTTGTATTGGTGTGCATAGAAATTGCTCTATAGTTCAATTCCAAATAATGAAATTACCCTCAACAGCAATAAACAAACAGTGGTAATGTGTTGCCTCTAAAGCCGGGTCAAAGGCCTTTCCTCTCTCTTTAGTCTTTTTTTTTAAATTTATTCTATTTAAAAAAAAATCGTTGAGGATTTTAATTTTTTGAAACTTTTTTCAATAAATAGTGAGAGACTTCAAAGAAGCTAGTAAAATTTTTGAAAAGAAGTATATTTCAGGAAAGGCTCATGGATCTAAACATGTTAAGTTTAGAGAACCGTTAAACGAGAGATGACCTTAATGTTTCAAACATTTGAATAAGGTCATCTCTCGTATAGTATAGTTGTAAACGATCATTTTTCATGGTTCTATTTCAAGGTTAATCAACAGGCAAGTGCCCATGTCATAAAGACCGATTAACACTCCATTTATTTAAAATAAAATAAGTTTCACAAATTAAAAAATATTAATTGTTTAGATAATTATTTTAAAAAATAAAACATTGATATACTTATTTAAATTAAATTTTTTGAATTTTTTTACAAAATCTGAAAAAATAAGATTAATATTATTAAAAATTGAATGCTTAAATGTTGTAAATTTCAACATTTATCTCTTGATCACAAAACAACTTATAAGTCGTGAATAGAAAAATCCAAAAGTTTTTTCACCATTTACTGATTTAGATGTTGGTTCTATCAGATTCTCATTGTTCGTCAAATTATATTTTAAAGTATGCTATGCTATTTAGAGTATGCTATTCCAGTACAGAAAGACAAAAGAGTTCTAGCGGATGTACAGCGAAGAGCTTCTCATGCTGTTGTTGGCTTTAAAAATCTAGACTATGTTGAAAGACTTAAAGCTCTAAATCTGACCAATTTAACCGAAAGGCCCATCAGAGGCGACTTAATTCAATTAATGTAAAATTAAAAAAATATTGGTCATACCAGTTGGCAATTTTCACTCATCCATGCAAGATTAAAAGAGAAATAGTCAAGAATTGTGCTCAATAGTACAACTTCTTCCCAAAAAACTGGAATAGATCAAAATCAAATGATTTTGAGTCCTTCCAGTAACAGAAACTGTCTACATAATTAAGACAAAAAGAAACACTTCAATCTATTTTAAAATAATTTCTTGAACTGAAAAGTCCATGCATATAGCTAATTCAAGTTTAGTTAATTTTCAAATTCATACTTTTGTTGATCCATAAGTAGAAAACTAAGATTGGGATCAATTAATTAGCCGCGTAATATACTCTTAAAATCACAAATAGAATTTTGAAATGCCAAAATATTACTGTGATTACTGTGACACCTATTTGACCCATGATTCAGTAAGATCTAAATAAATAAGCTATTTCTTAATTGAACTAATAAAACCAACAAAAATAATTTTCTAGCCTTCGGTACGAAAGACACATTGCATGGGTCGCAAGCACAAAGAAAACGTCAGAGACTATTACCAGAGATGGATGGAAGAGAAGGCGCAGCGTTTGATCGATCAAACAACAGCGGCATTCAAAACGGGCAAGGTCCAGCCAGGAATGTATCCGCCGATTCGGCCGGGCTTTCCCATGCCGCCCGGTTTCCCGATGCCTCCCAACATGCCTGGCATGCCGCCATTACCAGGCATGCCCCCGGGCGCACCTCCGCCCATTCTGCCCGGCATGCCGCCTCGAATGATGATGCCTCCACCACCAGCCTCAAGCAATCAGGCCGCCTCTTCAACACCAGCTATGAATCCTCTAATGGGCCAGTTTCTAAGACCGCCACCGCCTGGCATGCCTGCTGCTGGTGCTGCTCAACCAGCTCCTCCTGCTTCCTCTCAGCAACAAACAACTGCAAACCCACAAGCAACTCTTATTCCATCACTGATGTCTCTAGGCTCTTCTAATCAATAACTATCAAATAAAATATTAAAAATAAAATAAAAAAATTTTTTCTCTATATCTTGTTCTTATTTGTTTAAAAAAATATTTTATAACTATTAAATAATAATAAAAATATTTTAAATTGTCTTTATGTGCTAATAATTGTGTTGATATAATCTAATCATATGATCTTAAAATCATACTGAAAATAGTTTGAGAATTTTTGTTTAAATTAAAGCTTTGTGGTCATTCAGGATGGATCAAAAGGATCCTGGGAGCAATATGTGCCAAAATAAGCTCGTTGAGTTTATGCATGACCTGCAGAAGGCGTTGCAAAATGGACAGATCAAAGATGAGACGAGCAAGAGCCAGAGCTTTGCGAGCCAGGCAAACATTGACAACTTGCCCAATCAAACATTTATGTACATTGTAAATTGGTTGAAGAGCCATCAATTGAAATTGGACGAAAAGGTACATTGACTGGTTTGAGAGTGTGCGTGTGTATGCAAAACTTTAGCCTATTTAGGCTTGAACTTGATCTAAGTTAGGCATAAATTTAGCTGGCCTACTAATTCCCGCTTTCTTAATAAACAAAATCCCAAACTAGGTTAAATACACATCAAGACTTTTTTCTTATTTGGAGCTTAAATATTTTTAGCTTAATTATAAACGATTTATATGTTTGAAAGAGTTCGATAGCTAGCCAAGACAACCAAGACAACCAAGAGACAGGCCAAATGTTCGACTACATAGATGAAGTCAAGTATCTGAGGAATAAGCTCAAGCAACAAGAAGTAGAAACAGAGAGCTTGACCAAACGAGTCAATGAGCTACAGGTTTGGATGGGCAATTTGATTTGAATATAGTTCATTTGTTAAGTTTGTTTAAAGGAGGAAAATGCGGCTCTTAGGAACCAGAGTGGCCAAAGTGGCGAATTGGACAATTTGAGGAAATTGGTCAGTGAGCTGACCAGACAAAATGAGGAAAAAGACCGCAAGGTGGACGAGTTGAGTAAACAAGTATTGCGGTTCAAGCGCATTCAGGAGATAGTGCTCAGCGCCCAGTCGGCCAATAATTCAAACATGTCTTCCAGTATTTTAGCCTATAGCAAAAATCAAAAAAGTATTTATTTATTTATTATCAATTTTTATTATTGAATTTTATACATTGAAAAAATAAACAACAAGGTTTATTTATTTTTAAAAAATTATAAACTATCCGACTTGGCTAGGATCTAATGTGGTCTTGTTTATTATTTGATTGACTTTTTAGGTTAGTTTGTTTAATTGGTTTTATTTGCTTTCACCACAGTCCTTCTTTCAAGGTTAATGATCTTTTAAATTATGGCTTAATCTAATTAAAAATCATTTTAAAGACGTGGTTGATTTGGGAATATTCAATATTATCTTGTTTGCTTTGACCAAAGGCTTTATAAACTTAAAATATTTAAATTAATTATAGGAACATCATTATCAAAAATAGAGATTTTTTTTTGATTTTTTAGATAAACAAAATCAATAATCAATTTAAGTCTTATTGATGCTTTACTTTTTGTTTCTTTTCTACATCAAAAAAATTATTTTAGATAAAAAAGATGCAACACAGTATGTTGCAGTATTTTTTTGAAATATATTTTATTTTAGTAAATTTTAATTTATCAAAATAGGAAAAATTTTTGTTATTTTTGTTGTTGAAATTTGCAGTACTATAATTGGCAAACTGATTTTTTTGATCCAAGTTTTAATGAATACAGAGAAATATTTTCATTTAAAGCTGTTTTACCATAATCAAGCATGGAAATGGATAATCTGAATGATTAAAATTGCTTTTAGCTTTGCAGACATAGAAAATTAAGTGAAGCATTGAATCATTTAAAATTTGGTACAATCAATAACTTTTGGAAAACTAACATTTTTTCCTGTTTTTTTTTAATTCAAAATATTTAAAAAAAGAAACTTAAGATTTTTATTATAAGTGATAAATGCTAATTAAGAAAAATATAAATTAAATATAATTCATAACTTAAAAGATTTATTTATTTATTTGTACTGTTTGTTCAAACGATAATAAGATTTAAAATTTTACAAATGAAGCTTCTAGCGTTGAAATATAATTTTATAATTAAAGAAAATTTTTTTTTATAAATTAATTTTTTGATTTTTTTGCTTATAATTTTTAGTTTGATCTTAAAAAATTTGATTAAAACTTCTATTTACCATGAAAAATAGAGGGTTTTGCAAAGAGAATTGATAATTAAAAATTCATATTTATTAATGTGAAGTTTTATTTAATTTTATTTATTTATTCAGTAAACACCGCCAAGGTGATGTAAAAAAATAAGAAAGAAAAAAAAATAAAATAATAAAGGAAAGTAAATAATGTTGAATTTTTTTTATAAATATGCTTGTCTTCAAGGGATAATTTATAAATATTTTTTTAGAAAGCCTTGGTAAAAAGTTGTAGGATTTTTTCTTGTTTTTCTTTGGTCATTGATCCAGAAATACAGTACTTTATTGAATCAACAATTCCATCTTTCTTACATACTCTATTGTTTAAGGAAATTTCTATGATTTCATCATTTATTTTAAGTTTTCAGTGTTTTCATTTTCACTTCCTAGTATTTCGTTTAGTTCATTGAGGACAGATTTCTTACTAGTATTTTTTTAATTTTCCCATGATTCTTTTTGATCTGAATTTTTTAATTGAATCAATATTTTATCTATTATAAAGAATAATTGTTTTATTTTTCAGTATTCAAATTATATAATTTAAAAAAAAAAAATTTTTATTTAAAAAGAATAAATTAATTTAAAATTGATAAATATTTAAAAAAAATAAAAATTGACTTGAACTTTACTTAATTTAATTATTATTTAATCAATAAAGATTATGATGAAATTGACATTGAGACACTGAACGAAAATGTGGCCAGATCGGAGCCAGACAAAGAAGAGTCCAAAGAGCGCGGTCAGATTTTGCCAGAATCAAGTGGCAAGTCTAACAAGAACTCCAATGATCAAATAATAAACTCTGGGTCGCTGAGCTCCTCCATTTCGTCAACTTCATCATCAACAAATTCAATAACTGCCCAAGGTCCAGCTCAAAATATGGCACCATTGGCCACAATATCCGAGCTTACCAACTATTCAACAAGCTCGACCAGTACTTTGCTTACCACGCCAAAACCAGACGAAAAAGAACAAAAACCAAACAATAGCCAAAAATCGCCTAAATACTCTTCGGCCATAACTCTCTCATCTCCAAACAAGTCCTTTTCACCATCGCCCAAGTCCAGCAACAATCAAAACAAAAGCTTGCGGCAATTTTTTGGCAAATTGATGCGCACAAGCTTAGTTAACATAAACGATTCAAACAATTTCACTTTAAACAAAAATACCAACTTTAAACGCGGTGGTTTCAGATCAACAGCCAGCGCCCGTCTTCAATCCAACCCCAATTTGGACACTCTGACCTTTTCCAAATGGAATACCAGTCAAGTGTGCCAATTTTTGCACAAAAATGGCTTCGATGCCTACTTTAGCCCAGACTCAAATGACAGCACTAACTTTAGTCACAGATGGATCAAAAATGGCCTTCATTTGCTCCAAGCAACCCAGTACGACTACGAAAAAGAGCTCGGCATCAAGAACGCCCTGCATCGCAAAAAGCTAAGCCTTTTTCTTCAGTCGATCATAAACAGCTCTCATTTGGGCCCAGAGAGCAAAAATCTGTGCCACTTGGACCAATATTGGGTGCTCAAGTGGCTGGACGACATTGGTTTGCCACAATACAAAGACGTATTTGGCGAAAACCTGTTCGATGGACGCATGCTCATGCACATAAACAACGAGGACTTTCAGTATTTGAACATTAATAGCGAGCTGCACTTTCTCAGCATTAAACGAGCCATACATGTGCTCAGATTGAACAACTTTGACCCACAGTGCTTGAGAAGACGACCCAGCGGTGATGATCTATTGGACAAGTCCGAGGTGATGCTGTGGACAAATCACCGTGTGATGGAATGGCTGAGATCGATTGATTTGAGCGAGTACGCGCCGAATTTGCGCGGCTCGGGCGTCCACGGTGGTCTCATGGTCTTCGAGGCGAGATTTAACTCGACTCTTCTCGCCGACATTCTCTCCATACCGGCGTCCAAGACCCTGCTCAGACGCCACTTGACCACCTTGTTCAATGACCTGATTGGAGCACAGATGCTCGAGTTGAAGAAAAAGGCCGAGTCTCAGGCCGGCTATCAGCAGTTGACTGCTTTCAGCAAGGTGAAACACGTCAAAAAAGTAGCTTTGCCAATGGCCAGTCTGTTCAGCTCGACCCACAAGCGAACCAAGTCCCAGGATTCGCGAGACTTTTTGAGCATTACGCCCATTCTTGACCTGAACATTGAGCAAAAAAAAGATAAATTTAATTTTCAATCGGCCACTCTGCCTTCCAATGCTTCCAATTACAGTGAGGATGTTGCCACATTTAAAAGTAAACTTGTAGGTCTTGCCAATTTTAAATCAAAAGAAAAAATCTAATTTTTAATTTTTTTTCTTTTAAAAACAAATTAAGTCTTTATTGACTCAGGAAAATTTGCCGACCTCGATTGTTTGATTTTTAAATAATAATGAATCAATATGTTAAGAGTACTTTTTTTTTATTTTTTTTTGGAGTTTTTAATTTTATTTTTGAATATTTGATTCGATAATTTGTAAATAGACAATTTTAATTAAAAAGAAAAAGATAAAATAATAATCAATTTATATTTTATTAATATTAAATTTAGGTTAATAAATGAGTTTATTTCATTAAAATTAGTATTTTTTCTTTCAATAATTAAATAAAGTTTTAATTTTATTATTACAATTTTTATTTTTTAAATGAATATTTATAATCTAATAAATGAACCATTGTTTTCATTAGACAAACTGTGGCTACAATTAAACAGTTGAAAGCAATAAACCATGATAATCGAACTGATCAAGATTGTCCTTTGTTATTTCCTTTAAAGCTTTGAGCATACTATCATATTTTAATTTTTCTTTAAACAAAAATAACAACTTTAAACCCGGTGGTTTCAGATCAACAGCCAGCGCCCGTCTTCAATAGTCGTCTGACAATTAATTTGATGTGGTTTGAAAACAATTCAAAATCAAAAGATTTAAATATCACCTTTTTACTTTGGATTGGATCCGTAAGTAGGGACACTGGTTGATTAGGATCGCCTAATCTTAGTAGGAGTTGTGACAGCATGCCTAATCAACCAGTGTATCTACTGGCGGATCCAATCCAAAGTAAAAAGGTGATATTTTTACAAAGAATTCACGACACTTAGCCTTCATCTGTAGTTAAATTTTTTGATTTTGAATTGTTTTTAAACCATATCAAATTAATTATCGTTCGTATAGTCATTATAATAAATAAACTAACATTTATTACTGATAAATCTTTTTGAAAACTAATTTTTATTTTTGGTAAACTTGATTCTAGTAAATTTCCTTTTACATTGATAATTAGAATCATATTCTCGTTTTAAAATTCATCAACCAAGTTTTCAACAATTGTGTTCTAAAATAAAATTATCGTGTTTGAATTCCATACTTTCTTTATAACTTGAGAAATTTAATAAAGAAATAAAAAAATTGATCAATAATCTTTTTGCTTTGGCGTTCTAAAGGCATCAAAAGTAAAAATACAATCAAATTTTGGTCTTCAAGGATCTTAAGTATCGGCTACTATTTTAGGGACTGACAAAATTAAATCAAAGTATAGACTAATTTATAGAATTTACTGGCAAATATTATGTTTATTGGACTAAATTAATTTAAAAAGGATAAATTAAAATACTAATTGACAAAACTCGTAATTTTAAGACTTATTTATAGAATTCATGACTAAGTTGTGAAAATGAAGACTACTACAAAACGACTACTCTACCACTTCTACTAAACGTCGCCGAGGTCGACCAAAAAACAGATTTAATTGAGTTTTGTTTTTTTTAATTTTCACTTTATTTTTTTTTGTTTTCGTAATAAATAAATTTGTCATTGGTTTCAATAATTTTGTACCCCTTTTTTTTTTTAAATATTTGTCATTTTTTTATTGCTACTTTTTGTCATAAAAAAAAATTGTCAGTAGCTTCTATAATTTTGTTATCCTTTTTATTTTTATTTTGTCAGTTAATAAAAGAAAAATTTGTCATATGAATAAAATAAAAGCCTTAACTATCTACCAATACAATAATTAACACCTTTAAGTAGAAACACCTTTTTTTAATCTAAATAAACTGAGTAGGTGTTCTCTAAACATCTTGTTTAATGAATAATTAACGATTATTAAGTAAGAACAAGTAATAATGAAAAAAAAATTTCCAAACTCCAAAATGTTATCACAAATTTTTTCCGATTTATAGCAAAAATTGTACTTATAGGCCTTAAAAAATATATAAAAAAAACAGGCCATTTCAACAAATCGTAAGATCATTATTACAAAATTATTCAGCCATAATTTGAGCGAAACTTTGTTGATTTTCTTTTTTACCTTAGTGAAATATGCGTTCCCAGTTGCCAGATCCGAAGACTGAAGTCTGATCTTCTTGGACATTTCCAATTGATTTTTGAACAATATGAACAAGTAGATGTCAGAGAACAGCAAGAATAGGCTCAAAATAATTCCATTAAAAGCAAAATTAATAATCAAAAGGAAAAAAAAATTATTTTTCTTAAGATTTGAATCATCAGCTCCAAATATTCCATTAATTATCTTGATGTTTTTGTTAATAAGCCAATTTCTCATCGGTATACCATAATAGTCTTGGTCAAAAAAAGCATCTGCATCGACCACAATTGACGAACTTAGCTTGTCAATATTGGTTCCTATTACAATCAAAATTAGACTAATTATGAGTATTTTTCTTAAAAGGTGGTTTACTGAGCTTTCAAAATAAATATATATTTTGTATATAACTGTATTGTGGCAAACAGAACAGCATCTTGTTAAGGATATAAAAATGTTTAAAAGATTTGATAGTGATTTTAAAATTCCGCCTAAAAAGTCCACTATGTATATTTCATAATACTGTGCTGGTAAACTTTGGCTGATATTGGAACAAAAAAGTCCATTCAGAAGAGTACAAAAGTTGACCGTGTGAATTACTTGAATAAGACAGTATATGACGTTTATGGCCGAGCTAATTACCATCAATTGGAACATTTTGGCCGAAATCTTATTGCTTTTGTTTTTTTTTTGAGTTTGTCTGCATTTAATACTGACAAAAATGGTCACCAAATTGGTCCCAATTGCCATTGAGCCTACTAATACTGCTCCAGCTGAAGATGCGTAGCTAAGAATGGCACCTGTGAACAGAATATCAAGTTTGTTGGCAATGGTAAAATCTTGACCAAACACAGCCGAGTGAGTTTTAAAATTTTGACAATTGTTGGCCAATTTTTCAAATTGGCAATTTGTTGCTTTGTAATTGGAACATATACTTTTTGATATCCAAAATAGGACACAATTACATTTGTTTTCCACTAGAGACAATTCAAATTTTACAAATGTGAAATTGGCAAATTTATAAAAAACACAAAAGTCCTTGTTTGGAAAAGAGTAGTTATCTTGGTTGATGAGCCAAAATGTAACTTGGCTCATTCGATATCTATCCACTAGTTCAAACAATTTGTAATTTTGGTACAAAAAATTATGCAGGTCATTGCTATTGATCAAGATTGCGTCTAGATTAGTAAAATTAGTCACAAGAGTCCAATCAAAATATTTCATTCTACCATATATGGCCAGATAGTTGAGCTGTGGGAAAATTTTTGGATTGATTGCCAAATATGACAGACTGATTAAATGTCCTATAAGGAATACTTGTTCTACTTTGGTCTCAACAGAATCATTTAAATCAATGAACTTCAATTGATTGCTCAACAAAAAGCTGTCTGATATAGAATTAAACATGAGAAGCTTAATTGATGCATTGTAAAAGACAAGTGGACATATTGGCGTAAGGTATTTTACTTTATTAAAGTCTATTGAGTAGCAATTTGGAAATAGAGTATTGGAAAAAAATTCAGACAATGTACAGTTGTCATAGTCAAGTTTGAGTTTGGAATGGGTAAGTTTTATCTTAGTTGGAAAATTAAATTGGTGAAAAATTTTTAAATTTTTGCCAATTGTGCGAATATTGGTAAATATGAGGTTAACAGCATGTCCAAAATAGTCGCCTAAACCAACTATTCCAAGCGATAGATCATTTGTCAAATCGATTTGGCCATTTGGAACAAATCTAAAAGACACTTCATCAAATTGTACAGCTCTTTTGTTAATGCAACCAAGCTTAATTTGGGAGAAATTTTTGAAATTTTCTATATCTACTTTGTACAATTTTGTCTCAAAGTTATCATCATTATAAGTAGCTAAATTGAAAAATTGAAATTTTGATCTTTGATCGCTACAATTAGGCCAGTTGAAAATATCCAAAGCAAATAAGTGCTTAATTTGGAATAGAATAATTAAAAGCATTTGAAATTTAAAGATATCACAAAAAATTTCTAATTTTATAAATATCAGAAATTATCTTAATTGATTTTTTGAATTAGTAATTTAGTAAACTGAATATTTTACTAATCAAATTTAGAAATTAAAAGCTTTTGTTTTAAGATCAAATTTTCAATGTTAATGATAAAAATGCTGTTAAATATTTTATTTTTGTCATAGTTTTAAATCAAAAAATAAATTAATAAATTTATTATTAAAAAAAAAGTATATATTTCGCAAGTAAAATTTATTGAATTTAACAAAAATTAAAAAAACTAAAAAATTTAAAAAAAAATAATTTGAAAAGCTTTTTTTCTCTTAAATTTAATATATCACACTTGGCATAAAAATTTGATTAATTTTTGAAAATTTAGAATCAAGCTTCCTTTAAATTAAAACAAAAATCGGTTCAAAAGTTTTAACAATTATTATTACTATCTTTTTTCACACCTATATGATCAGATAATTAAGTTATTATTTTGTATTTTTTTCAATTTCAAGGTTTATCAACAGGCTAGTGCCCATGTCATAAAGACCGATTAACACTCCATTTATTTAAAATAAAATAAGTTTCACAAATTAAAAAAATATTGTAAAATAAAACATTGATATATTTAAATTAAATTTTTTGAATTTTTTTACAAAATCTGAGAAAATTAGATTAATGTTATTAAAAATTTCAACAAATTTCAACATTGATCTCTTGATCACAAAGCAATTTATAAGTGGTGAATAGAAAAATCCAAAAGTTTTTCACCATTAGCATGAGAAATAGCACAAGAGAGTCGAGCAATAGTCAAAATAAGGTTATATAAACGTCTTAAAAAAATTAGAATTTCTAATTTTTCTAATTTCTAAGTCGTCTTTTGCTATCTTCACTAAAAGCACTTTAAAAATTAACCTTAAACTTAAACTAAAACTATTTGGAAATATTTTACCCTACACAAACAAGATTAAATTCCTATGTATTACTTTGAACTCTAGACTTTCTTTTAAGCAGATGTTGATGATATAAAAAAAAATGTTCATCTAGACTAAATTTAATGAAAATTCTTTGAAAAAAAAGCTGGGGACTTAGTCCCTCAACTCTTAGTACACTCTACAAAACTCTAATTGGATCATTTATTGACTATTCTTTTCCATGCATAAATCTATTTTCTAATAAGAACATAAGAAAACTACAAGTAATTCGAAATACTGCTATTCGATGTATACTTAGGATAAAAAGGGACACGCCGATAGAAATTCTCCATCACTCGTTACAAGCTTTTTTTCCAAACTGTTCTTAATACATTTTTATTTCTTTGTTTCATATTTTCCAACTTATACCATACTTTCCTAATTATCATATAACTATGTAACTAATCACCTTTTCATAATTATTTTTGTTTCCGTTTAATTTTTTCTTTCTACTGAAGGAGCCTTAGCTCGAACAGTTTTTTTACTTAATAAAAAAAAAACATCTTGGTTTAAATTTCTTAATCAACACTTTGGAAAACAATTTTTTATCATCTGTTGAATTAATATTTGAACCAAATAACTCTTGGATTATTGAGAACAAGTGTCAACTTCAACACATACCGCTCACTCCAAATCTCAACCCAATCAAAAACTTATGGTCATACATGGATGTCCAAATGGTAAACACTAAGGTAACCAATACTGAGCATTTAAAAGAGGTTCCATACAAGGACCCCGACTGAATACATACAAAAATTGATTAAATCTATGCTAAAAAGAGTAATGGCTTGTTATAACGCCAATTCAAATATTAAATTGTACATTTCTAATATTTTGTAATATACTGTATAAACCATTGTTAAATGCTCTTAAATAAGCTAATTTATTATCTAAAAAATAATTTTAACAAAAAAAATGAACTTTTTTTTCAATTTTATTAAACAAAACACTAATGAGTAAAACAAT
>JAESIW010000200.1:451184-482966 GCA_016802295.1 Brachionus rotundiformis
TAATAAATAATTTTTCAAAATTTTTATCCTTTTGAACTAGTCAAAAATTAATTAATTAATCATATGAAATATTTAGAAATTGATCGTAGTTGAAGCACGTGATCATTCTTCTGAGCTTAATTATTTTAATAATTAATAATTCATGTAGACTCTTAGTTTAATAAAAATAAAAAAACAACTATTTTGAAAACACGTCATCAAAATTGAAATTATCTTTTGGAACATTTTAAAATAAATTATGCTCAAATTAGGCAATTTAATTTTAGAAAGAAATTTATCAAATTAGTTTCAGTTGATCAAAGAATTATGTCCTGCTTCAATTCAGACTTAAATGTAAAGAATGAAAAATCTTAGAGAATAATTACTGTCATTTACATATTTATTATATTTTAAATTTATTGTCTAAACTAGAAATTAAAAAACCCATAAAATTTCAACTACAAACCTGGGAAATTTTTTGAATTTTCATAGATCTGTTAAGACCCAAGTCTTGACATGTCTCTATATGTTACTTAGAGTTGCATGTTCTAAGATTAACTGCAGCTAAAACACACGTTCTAGTTACTATATAAACCACTAACTATTTGTTATAACTTCGGATTCCATTTAATAAACTTTAACTAAATCTAATATTTTTACTTATTTCCTGGCTTAAATCCCTAAAGTCCAGATCGAGACTTTACAGATCTATTTAAAATCAACAATGGATCAGAAAAAATCGCTACAAATTTGACGTTTGTCTTAGAATTGTTTCATTGTGGGCTTGAAAATAATTCTTTAGGTCTTCTTTCCAATTATTTTGTTAAAAGATCACAAATAGTTCGTCATGGTAACGAAAAATAAAAATCAACAGCTCCTAAGTTAGGAGTGATGCAGGGTTCAGTATAAGGTTCTTATTTTTCTGATTTTATTAACTCTGCAATAAGTCTGCAAAATTCAGAACTTAAAATTTAAAAGAAGATGTCCATGTGTCTCGACTAACAGAGAATGTTTTGCTCTTTCAGAACTTCAGCTCTAGCATTTTTGATATCTTGTTTTTGTATTTGAACTAAAATTCACCAAGTTCTGAATTTTGCAGACTTATTGCAGAGTTTTGCAGAGTCATGATATTGGTACAATTCACGGAACATGTTTTGCTCCTTCTGGCATTTTTGGTATTTTGTTTTTGTTTTTTGTTCCAAATTTCACAATGCCCGATTTTCCTTATCTCATCGTTTTTGGAAATGATGATGACACCACAATTAGACATTCTGACAAGGACTTACAAAATGTTTTAAAATCTATTTTACCACATTCTCCAGTTACTTGTTACAGTGCAGGACTACTCTGCTTGAAAATGGTAGGACCATGAAGCGGCCTACGGACTAATTTTTTTTCAAATAAAAGCTGAGTTCAAATAACATAAAAAACATCTGTCCTTTACTTAAAACATTATTTTCTAGAAGAATTTGTATTCATGCTGCCTTGCACTTTAATCAAAAAAAAGGAACTATTGATCGGTCTTCATGACAGGGGCGCTAGCCTGCTAGTTAAACTTGAAACTGAAAAAAAAATAAAACAAAATAAAATCCTTTTAAAATGTTAAGATGTCTTATTATAACCAAAAATGTTTAAACTTGCCAAAAAAATGAATTAATCCATGACTTTAAATTAATTCAAGCTATTTAACGATATGATCCTTATTTGAAAAAAAACAACTTTAAATTTAAATTAATTATTTATTGAGTAAAACTTTATTTAATTAATAAAATTATGAACAATATTATCATTAAAGTCTATACAAATAAAATTATTTTTCTTGGTCACAACAAATCCTCGATAGTAAAGATCAAATGTCAATAAAAACTAATTAGTAAGGCAATATTATCGTAGCGGCTAGAAATTTAGTATTTGATTAAGAGGCTTTTTTGGTCAAAACCAAACAAATTAATTAAATTGATGATAAAATCTCGAGCAAATTAAGTGGCTAATTTGCACAAATAATAATTAAGCTTTGCCAAGCCTAGCCAAGAAAACAATACAAATGGTTGACCAGCGAGTTAGTCTAGTTAACTGTTTTGGCTTTAATTATGGAAATTAGACTTAACATTACTAGAGTATACTAAGCCGAATAAAAACTATGAGCCGAGAATTAGTCAAGATTTGTCAAAAAACTACCTTTGTTTAAATTGTTTTAATCTTTATAATAATCAATGACTTAAACAATAATATTTATTTTCTAAATACTACTTCAATTAGATACTTTTTTGAATATATAAATTGATCAATCTTGTTCATTGTAGATTCACAAATTTATTTTGTAAAATGCTACAAATATCAACTTTAGCTTTGCTGGTTTTGGTGTGTGCCTTTACCAAAGTTGTGTGGACCAAACCGGACAAAATAGTGTGCTACTTTACAAATTGGGCAGTCAAGCGGCCTGGCTACGGATCCATGAGTCCAGAGCACATCGATCCTTGCCTGTGCACCCATTTGATTTATGCTTTTTCAGAAATGAAGGACAACGAGCTTTTTCCAATGGAAAAATTTGACCAAACCAAAGGCGAAAAAATAGGCTTCTTCGAGAGAATGAACAACCTGAAAAAACAGAATCCCAAGCTCAGAACCCTTCTGGCTGTTGGTGGCTGGGTACGAGCTCTTTTTAAATTTTTCCATTAAGATTGTAATTTTTGATTTGTACAGGATATGGGAATGGGCGCTTTTTCAACTATGGTAAAAGACGAGAAAAATATGGAAAAATTTGTATCATCAAGCATTGAATATTTAAGAAAATGGAACTTTGATGGTCTTGATCTTGACTTCGAGTATCCTGGTATCGATTGGAGAGGAAGTGCTCCATCGGTAAGAGATTATTTTTTCTAAAACATGTACTCAAAATCATTTTCTGGCAAAAAGGATAAAATGGCTTTTACAAAATTGTGCAAAATGCTGAGAGAGGGCTTTGAAAAAGAGGCCAAAGACACTGGCAACGAAAGGCTTTTATTGACAGCTGCAGTTGCCGGAGCAAGAAACACCATTGACAAGGCTTATGAGGTAGACAAAGTAAGCGAGCACATAGACTGGTGGAATCTAATGACCTATGACTTACATGGTAAAAAAAGAAACTTAAAAATTATTTCATTTGTTTAAAGTCTTTTATTCGGATTTAAGGGCCGTGGGATACAAACGCTGGTCATCACAGTGCACTGACTGGCAAAGATAAGGACGACTATTTGTACATTGATTTTGTGGTCAAATACTACGAGTCCAAGGGGGCTCCTAGATCAAAGTTGGTACTCGGCTTGGCTAACTACGGTCGTTCTGACTCACCAGCTATGCCCTATACCGGATTCAAAGGTTTGTAAAAAATTCACTTTTTTAAAATAAGAATAGATCAGTTTATCTATTCGAGCAAATTAAATAATGCAACTTTTTCTTTATAGATTAAAAGAATTTTTAAAAATTTATTTTTAATTAAATATAATTGAGCTTTCTAACTTGTCTCAATAATAAATAATAATAAAAGGAATTTAATTATAAGAACTTAATAAGAATTAATTAATTTTTAGAGTGATTTAGTTTTAATTTTTGCATTTTATTGAAAAATAATTTAAAAAAATGGTTCTTACGTCTTGTATTTTCCAAAGTTCCAAAGAAAAAATTGCTGAATTTTTCAGAAAGAGAACTTGGTGTCACGATCACATATTAATTTAGTGCTTAAGCATGTAAGCCCTCATTTAAGGTTAAGTAAATGAGATATATTCAAATATTTTATTTTATTAAACATTCAAACTAAAAATTAAAAACACAATTAAGGCCTGAGTTATATAAATGTTCAATTTGAAATATTAAAATTAATTAAGATTGTAGAGAATGGTCGTTGCAATAACGATGACACTTATTGTTTATTTAAACATCAAGTTATTGATTAAAATCAATAAATTGATAAGTTATTAAACGTTAGTCTCTTTTAATTCAGAAAAACTTGAATAGCTTTTTTACCTTAAGGAATAATTTAGTTTTTTTTAAAATGCTTAAATCTTTAAGTAGCTTTGTCTGTTTATAAGTCTGCAAATAACTCTGCAAGTTTGTGCATTTTGCACTCCATCAAAAAGTGTTCTCTAAAAATGTACAATTATTCTTCAGGGTTAGCACAGAAACACATTTAGCAAAGTAAAATTTTTGATCAAATTTCAAGCGCTCAATCTTGCTCAAACAATTTTAGATGCGCAATTAAATTTAATCGCAGATTTTTTATTCTTTTAACATTTCAAAGCTTTATTTTTAAACTTTTGAAAAATGATTGTAATTTCTAAAAATGCAATGAAATTCAATTGCGCATCTAAAAATGTTTGAGCAAGATTGAGCGCTTGAAATTTGATCAAAAATTTTACTCTGCTATATATTTTCAAATCAAGCACTTTAAAGAACTAAATTATTCCTTATGGTAAAAAAGTTATTCAAGCTTTTCTGAATTGAAACGATCGCATTGATGATGCTAAAACATTATATAAATAATTATTAATTTTTTAATTACAACTAATTTAATAAAGAAAATTAAATTTTGTTTTTTTATTTAAAAATTTAGCTTGGGAAATACTCAGGCAGGTTATTTGGTCCTTTCTTTCAGCACAATAATTTGAACAAAATAATTGTTAATTTTTTTATAAATAAAAATAATTATAAATTATTAAATAAAATAAAAAAAAATAAAAAAAAAAGTTATTGACAAGTAAATCTTTTTCCTAGGTGAAAGTGGTTTTATTTCGTATTACGAGTCGTGTTTGATGTTGAGCTGTGAAAATTGGAAGGAATTCTGGAACGAAGCTCAAATGGTGCCGTATGCAAAGGGCAAAGACAATTTTCCATGGGCTGGCTACGATAACGTCAAGAGCATGAAAATAAAAGCCGAGTACATAATTAAGGAAAAACTCGGCGGTGCCATGTTTTGGACGTAATTTAGAAAAATAATCTCCTGATTTAATAATTTAATTGTCTAATATTAGAATTGATCTTGATGACTTTACGGGAAAATTTTGCTGTCAAGGATTCTTTCCATTGATAAGAACTGTTAAATCAGTGTTGGAAAACGAGCCAAAGTACATGCCACCAGCCAATATATGCAACTCTTGCCCAACTCAGGAGTACAAGTCTTTGAAGAAAAAGTACCGCAAGCGGCGCTCAGCTGATGATGTATGCCAAGAAAAAGGCGAAGGCGTATGGCCAGACACTTCTGACTGTACCAAGTACTTTATTTGCCGAAGCATGAGCACTGCCTGGGCCGAAAAGAAACACGAAACCTGCTATTCAGGAAGCTATTTTGACGAAAGTGGTGGTCAATGCAAATGGGTTGGCCAGAACAACTTTGATTGTGAGACAATACTTGGCAAGAGCTCGGACGATGGCGCAAAGTCCTCTGACAAATCGTCGTCCAAGAGTGAAGTTTTTGGTCAACCTGATCCTGATACAGTGGTCCCGCCCGAGGAGTACACTTGCAAGGCCGAGCCACCGCCGACCAACGACAACAGCAACAATTTAAAGTGTTTTTCCTGCGATGCCGAGGGAAAGAATGCCAACAGGTGCAAAAAAGTTCCAGCTGACGACTCGTCAGCGATCAGATGCGAGACCAAGAAGCAAAAATGCTTTTCCAAGGCTGTGTTCAACACCAAGTCAAAAGAGCTAGTGAGCTTTAGTCGCGGATGCGCGACATTGTCAGAATTGGAGCCGGCCGGCAGCGACTCGGATGCCAAGGGAAATAGCTGCTACATGAAGCCAAACTCATTGACCAGAGTGTGCTATGAACTTTGTGACAAGAACATGTGCAACATGCAGACGGACCTAAGGTCAGAGGCGATTAAAAAAGCCGGTACTATCAATTATGTTTTCATAGTTTTTGTATTGATTATAAGCTCATACAAGATTTTTTAATTTATTTTAAAATATTAAGCCAAACTTAAATTAAATGGGAAAATATGTAAGCGAATTAGACTGAGGAAAAAATTGAGGAATCGAAACAACAAAAATTTGAACCATAGACGCAAATATAAACCACGCACAGAACCTGCTAGTCATGGCCAAACGACCAAAGCTAGAAAATTTTATTTTTAAGTAGTTTTAATTATTTGTTGTTTTGATTTTGAATAAAATTCTCTCTTTCTATATTCTATGTCTATGTAAATAACTAATCTATCTATTCTAAATTAATATTTATTAGATATTATTAATATTATTATGATTATAAATTAGTTTAATAGATAATAATCTTGATAAATTAAATATATTTTTTTATAAATATATACATCTATTATCTATCTTGTTTAGATTTATGAAAAATATTACTTTAAATTTATATTATTTTTTTTAAGAATTTAACAACGAGTTGTATCACCACTTTGGATTGCTTGCTAAATTAATTGTTTTTTTTTTAAATAAATTTATTTTAAAATTTATCTTTTGTTTAAAATTTTTTTCAATTTTTAAGTGTCTTATTAGGCAAATATAATTAAAAATGATGACATTTTGTCAATTAATACACAAAGAAATCAATTAAAAAAAAGTTTGTCAATAAATTTTTATTATTGTAAATTGATATATGCCAATAATTAATTAGTTGACCAAGTCCTATTGTTTGAACAATTCTGTGAAAAATTTTTCGCGGCAAGCTTTTCCTATGATATTCATGGACTGAGCTAGAATATACAATTTTTACTATAATAGAAGAAATTTAAAAAGATATATTATTTAGAAACGTTTATTTTTTATTTTAATCTAAACTATATGTACTGTTACATAGTTAATTTAAAGAAATTTTATTTTGACAACATTAATTTACAGCTCCTAGTTACTATATTTTTTTAAAATAAATTTTCAATAATTTTATCTAATTGATACTTATTATCTAAGTGACGAATATTCAATAAAATTCATAAGTATTTGTATTTCTTTTTGATTTTTATAAATAAAACTTTCAATATTTAAAATTTATTTAATTTTAGATATATCATTGATAACTAATTGAATAGTTGCCTCTGATCTATTTTTTTTTCACCAATTTAATCTTCATTAAAAATAAATTTAGTATTTTCTGTTTCATACAGCTCTCCAAATAAATCAACCATATTAATTTCATTATTACTCTCTGTTAGTTTAAATTTTGCTTTAGTCAAATAGTCTTCAAATTCTGAAAATGATTCAATGATATCATTAATTAAATTTTGGTTTTTTATTTAGAAAATAAATCTAAATTTCTATCAATTTCTAATGAAAAAATTTTATTTTTTTTGAATCAAGCTCATTTATATTTAAATGAATATACAACAGATAATATTCATTTAAATATAAATGAGCTATTAGTTGAACCAAACCCCTATTTGCTGTAACTCAAAAGAGTTTACCGTAGAACGTCATTAGTCCTTATATCTGAGCTAATGATAAGGACGTAGATGATGAATACGATGATGATGCAAGATGAACACACAATTCGATTACACTATCGATTCAACTTATCAATTTATTGGCGATGATCCGCAGATCTTTCAAATTCCCAACAACAAAAATAGTAAGACTACTATACTGCTCGCTTGTCAGGCCTCATTTGGAATATGTCATCAGCTCATGGCGTCCTTACTTAGAAAAAGACATAAATGAGATCGAAAAAGTGCAGCGTAGAGCGACGAGGTTAGTACCTTAACTTGCAGATTTGGAGTATCCACAATGGCTATCTAGACTGAAATTACTAAGTCTAAGAACAAGAAGGATACGTGGAGATCTAATCCAAATGTTTAAACTAGTGAACAATATGGAGATCAGTAATGTCCGCCAATAAGAGAAAAAATATAATTTTACCTTTAATCTATAAAAAAAAATCTCTTAAAGTTAAGTTTAAGAGAGAAACTTATTTACTATTTCTAAACTAACTTTCCACTTTTTAAAATTTTAAATTTTTTTCCAAGAGTATAGGCAGCTTTTTTATTATAGTAAAAGTTATAGATGGGCCTTATTTTGGGAAAATATCCCACATTCAAGGTATTTTCTAGCTGATTAAATTTTAATTATTATAAAAACGATGTAATTAACTATAAACAAAAAAAGATCGGATTTGGGCTTTACTCTTAGAGTCGTGAACGAGCGTTTACGGTACCTGAGATTTAAATTCAAAAAATTTGATATTTACGATATAAACTACTTTAATTTTATTAAAAAAAAGAGAATAAAATAAATTTTAAATTAAATTTTTTATTTGTTAATTGAATATTATAAATTATTTAAAGAAGAAAATTACTCGTATTATTTTTAATAAATATTTGTCTTTCAGCTTTAGCTGCGTGACAAATCTTAAATTGATGGTAATTGGATAATATTAACGCTTTTATTTATATTTATTTAAGTCTCTAATTAAAAATACATGTTTTGGAATTAAAATTTTTTTTTACAAAAATAAATTAAATATTGATAAAAAAATTTATTTACATATCAATAATTTTGATTTTAAGTTTTTGGCAAATTTTGAAGTCTCACCAAAAAACTTGTGGCAAATGTGGATAGAATTTTTTTTAAAACGCTTATTGCTGTGATAATACAATGGAAAATTAAAAATATATGTTAGATATATGGACAGCACTGCAAACTTATTTAAATCTTTATATTTTTCTTCGTTATCGAAATTTCTCAATATAAAAAATACCAAAATTGGTATTCTGCCAACCATGCAGCAAGCACAAGTTACAAATACCATAATCGTTTGCTTATATTCCCTCTTCTTGATTTGATCAAGTAAATTTGATCTTCCATGAATGTACTTTTCTTGCTTAAGTCCTCCAAAGGGGGACAGAATATTGGCTCTGATTACCATCTCATCTCTTGGCACGATTACTTGGTTTTTTGTATCATTTGATAGATAGAAAGCTTTTTTTCTTGATAAATTACTTTTAAAGCGAATAAAAATCAAAATATTTAAAATAATCAATAAAGTAAGATTTAAACCATCTCGAAAAATGAACCCAGTTATTTCGAGGACAGATTTTAATGTGGTGGTGGCAAAGTGGCTTTTTCCTATGGAATAAAATGTGTCTGTTTCATTCAGTTTGACATTGACTATTTGGTACTCAAAAACTTGATAGACAAACATTGAAGCACTGATAAGATAAACAATTATATTAACAGTTTTATAGTAATTGAAGATTAGGACTATTTTTGATTGAGTTAGCTTTCCACGTAAAAGCAAAAGGCAGCAAAAGGTTGACAGATTTCTGTTCATTATGGCCGATAGTTCCAGTACGCTGGCTCCATAAACATTGAAGACTAGAAAATATATTTGTGCCAGAAAAGTTCTGGACACTTGGCATGTTTGGCAGTAGTAAATTGGCTTAAATGATGTTATAAGAAGATCCAAAAGCACACTCAAAGACTCCATTTTGAGGTACTTGTACAGCAGCTCTTTGAACTCATGGTTAGAAAATACCAAAAAACTGAGTGTATTTAGCAAAAAACCACAAACGCCCAATATTGGAAATATATAGGTGAATAATAGATCATTTTTTTGGCCATAAAAGACCTCATGGATAGAACAATTAACCATTTCTATATAATGATATATAGTTTTTCTTTCCTAATACAGAATATTTGATAAATAAAAAAAATTGGAATTATGAGTATTCATTTATAATTTAAATATGAAGATAAAAAAAGTTTAAGGAATATCCAATTACATGTTTTGATAAACTCTTGGTGTGTTTTTAAATAGTTACATCAAAATGTTTATTATTAATTATTAAGCTTAATCAATATTTGTGTTCATAAAAAGTTTTAAACTAAAAAAAAAGTTGCCAAATTCAAAAATAATTTTTCGTTTCTCTTAAAATATTTATTACTAAATAAATTGAAAATTGAACTAGATTTTAATATCGACGTTTTTATGTAAATAGCAGATAAAATAAATAATGTTATTAAATTTCTGTTTTTGACTAAATTAAAAGACTAAAATTCAAAAATTTAATAAATAATGTAAAGCAAATTTAAAAGACATATAATATAATTACAAGTGTTTGTTGGCATTTTTGCTAAATTTGAAATTAAAATATTTTTTTTAACTTAAATGTAAATAGAAAATTTTTTTGGTTTTTTATATTTTTTGTCTTGATTTCCTTTTTATCAAACACCAAAAAGCTGAACTCATCACTAAAAATTACCATTCTCCAACGTCAGTTGTCTAATTCAATCTTAACACAAAATTTTAATCTCTTGATTCGATCTGACGTCTTTGGATTCCAGGATTCCTTTGGGGTCCTGTGAGTATCCCAATTTTTACTTGTGCTTCTCACACATTTTTCTTATACTCTCATTAAATTATCTATTTGCCTTTTGCTTTAAATCTTATCTTTTACGAGACCAACTATCTGTCATCTCACTTCACTTGCAACCACCTACAATTTTTTCCAGACTTGGGATACTGACAGTATTAAACTGATCAGTATCAGTATATTTCAGTATTCAGTATTACTGATACTGTTACTGATACTGATCGTTAAAATATTGCTACTGACTGGAGCTGATAATCATTTTTTCAGTATTACTGGAAAATACTGAAAATTAGAAAAAAAATTTAAAAATGTCAAATTAATTTTGAAACATAATTTTTTTTTTGTTTCATCAATTTACATGTTTATGTAAAGTGGATATAGTTGTTTAAAAATTCTAATTTTTTTTGTTAAATTTTAAAAAAATTTTAAAATAAGTCCGAAGTAAACTTTATTTGTTTGTTTTTGTATTTTTATCTGAATGGTCATAAAATTGACAAAAAGACTGAAATATATTTTATTAGAAAATTTAAATTTTTTGTTAAAAACATGATTTTATACTGATAGCCTTAATACTGGTACTGGCTGATTTCGATACTGAATTTCATCCTCAATACTGAATACTGACTGATACTGAAGGCCTCAATACTGATACTGACTGATACTGATTGGGCTTAATACTGTTACTGACTGATACTGATTTTTCATATACTGTTCCCAAGTCTGATTTTTTCCCATTTTTTTACTAAGCTTCCTTATTATTTTTAGGTGTAAGTTTTCACGTCACAGACAATTAGTCGAAACTTTTAAATCGATTTTTTTACCTTTGCAATCAACTCAAATTACATAATTTTTTTTAAATTAAAACATTTAAAAATCCATTAAAGTCAATCAATTAAGTTTTAGTTTTAATCCAAAAATATATGAAAAAAGCTAGTGACTCTTTATTTAAGTACAATACTGTAGTTTATACAGACTCTATCGTTTGACTGTAGTTTTGATATAGGACAATCTAAATTTTGGTGAGGTGCATAGGCCTCAGATATTTGCTCTTAGAAACATCATAGAACAAAGTCTCAAGTTCATTGACTTTAAGAAAGCCTTTTATAGCATACACAGAGATGCACTGTGAGCCAATTAAGAAATAATGGATAGTAGTTGGTGTAATTAAAACAAGTTTGATATTAATTGCTCAAAGACCTATTGTATGATCTTTTCTAATAGAAAGACTATTATTCCCAAAATGATTAATCTTTGTAGAAATGAAATAAAAGTTGTCTATGAAATAACTCTTTTAGGTTTTAAAATTGATCAAAATCTTAATTTTTCTAATTTTGCATGTAGTATCTCATTAGTTGTGAATAAAAAATTATTCAGTATAAAGAGACTATTCTATCTATCAACTTCCGTAAAGATACAGTTTTTTAAGACCTTTACATTCCCTTAATTTAATTATTGCTCGACTCTCCTATGCTATTTCTCAAAAGAGGCTATAATTAAACTGGCTTTTATTTATCTATATTTAAACTGTTTAAGTTCAAATTTGAAGTAAATAGTTTTAATGATATTAACAACTTCTTAGAAAAATATGGATTATATGCTTTTCGACATAGAATTCTCGATAGAATGTCATTTTTTGCTTAAAAATACTTTATTTTAATTATTCTCCTGAAAATCTAAGGCAGAATTTAAAAGAGAATGACTCGAGAAATTTGAATTATAATTCAAGGAACAGTCAGAATCTGATAGAACCAACATAAAAATCAGTAAATGGTGAAAAAACTTTTGGATTTTTCTACTCAAGACTTATAAACTGCTTTATGATAAAGAGATCTTTATGATCAACATTTAAGCATTCAATTTTCAATAATATCAATTTGATTTTCTCAGATTTTGTAAAAAAATTCAAAAAATTTAACTTAAATATTTCAATGTTTTACTTTTTAAAATAATTATGTAAACAATTTATTTTGTATTACTTTAATAAATGGAGTGTTAATCAGTCTTTATGACAAGGGCACTAGCCTGTTGGTTAAAAAAAAAACAGCATGGTAAATGTTGTTGTTGGTGAGTGTCTGAGTTTGATGGAAAAAGTCTGAACACATTACACAGTGGTAGTATTGAATGAAACATTACCAAAAATGGGAAAAAGTAAGGCATAAAAAAAAGGATCGACTTGAGCAGAAGTGTTTTATTTAGTGGAGTCAATGTTTATAATCAGCATAATCTGACAGCTTTCTTTTACCACTTAGTCCTATCTGAACCCTTTAAATATCTTGTGATAGGCTTGGTGAATCAGAAAGCTTTGACAAGAGTCAGTCTTCTTTCAAGCCTATTGCCTGATTAAATTAAGCTGATGATTCCTATATGAGAGACCATACATAAATCAGAAAGATAACCCTAACCCAGGAGGTTTCTGAACACAAGTCGAAGTTATATGTAACTATTTGTAGAAAGAAGAGGTAGTAACAAGCTAATTCTGCTGAATAAGATTCATCTGAACCAAAATCTAGCTGAGCTTTTACTTGAAAGTCAATTGATCTTGATAAGCAGAGCCATTTGGCGAAACTTGTATGATACTTCAAGAACATTTTTAAAAATTTGATGTTTTACCACTTTTCTTCTGCAAAATACACTTTTTTTAATTAATTAATCTGGTTATACCAACTATTCTAGAAAAAGCACTCTTTTATATATTTTTATTTAATTGGTATCTCTTTGGCAATGCAATAAAAATTGTACTTTAGTTTGATGGGAATACAGTTGTCCATTAACTAATAATTTTTGAATGGAAAAAATGAGTACCAGAATTAGATGAGGGAGAAGTTGAATTCAAGGATATAGAAAATTAAAGGCCGAAACGACTGAAATAAATTTTATAAATAAATTAAAATTTTTTTATTTATTTTTAATCAATTAAAATAAATTTTACAAAATGAACAAAAATATTAGTAGCGTTTTTTGTTTAAGCTTGGTGATGTGTAGCTTGAGTGCGATGATCGCCTACTTGGTGACTTGGATAATGAGCGTCGCTGCTTTTTTTTGTTTGATTTGTGGCTAGATCGTCTTTTGGTTGATGAAGATGAAGACGACGATGAAGACGATCGTTGTCTAATTTTATCATTTAGTCTTTCATCATTTTTCATACCAAGAGAATTACCATTGTTTTTCGAATCTTGTTCATCAGCCTAAACAAAAATACAATTTCTTACTATTGTCTAATTGATTATCTAATACTTGTTTGATAAGTTGGCCTCGGTAGGCTTCAGCCTGACTCTGAATAGTCTGGTTAGGCTCCTTAGCTATCTTGCCACTCTCTACATCATCTATGTATCTCAATACCTTAAGCTCTATTTCTCTCAGCCTTTTTCGCTTTTCCTCATCCAAAGTATCCAACTTGGTGTCTAGCAATTCATCATCTTCATCCATCGGCTTTCCATCAATGTCCTCATCATCCGAGCTCTTTTTCTGCTCATCGTCCGAGCCGTACATGCTCAGTCCGCTTAGTGCTTGAACTTTAGTATCTGTTTGATTATCATCAAAAAAGTCCCATTTAGAAGTGGTTATTGCTTGCTTTTCAAGCTTTTCTGGGTCAACAGTCTCCCATTTGCTGGCAACAAATTTACTTTTTAGGTCTGGCACATCGTCCACTTCAAATTAAAAAAAAATTACATTTTTTAATTAGTTTTTTTTTTAATTTTTTAATCAACATGGCTTTCCATCAATGGACTCTGTTTCGCTTTCTTCCAAAGGCTTGCCGTCCACGTCCTCGTCCTCTCTCACTTGAAGTGTCTTTTCACCATTGGATGCTTGTGATGAGAGACCAAGAAATTTATTCTGTAAATTGACCAAGAATTCATTTGAATAAATTGTCCAATCTTCCCACGCTCTGATACAGCTCAGAATTTTTTGCTTAAAAGACTCGCTTTTCATTTTACCATCTATATTTTTATACATTTGGTGCAAATTGTCAAAAACATTTAGCAATATGGTTTCAAAACTAAATTTAAAAAAAAATCTAAAACCTTTTAAATTTTCTTTTTTTCCCTTACCCTTTTCTGTAGTAGTGAACATTGGACACTTTTGCCAAACAATTGTGCAAAACGTCAGACATGACAAATACCCGGGCTATCTAAATCAAACATTGTTTATCCAACATTTATCCAAATTAATAAATTAATTACTGTTTTGTTTAAAGGGTAGTCGTAGTTGGTAAATGATTTTTCAAAAAGCTCTACAATTTCGTCAGCTTTGTCCGAGTTTTCTACAAAATAAACCATTGCTTCTGATATGGACTTTCTTTCTGTGGTAAGATTCTTGAATATGTTCTCTATTTCTTCCTTTTGTCTTTAAACCAAAAATAGTAAATTTTGCTTAAGATTACCAAGAACAGTACTTGGCTGAAAGTTTGCTTTTTTTTGCCTCAAACTCTTTGCGAATTTTGTTGTAGGTCTCGTCATCAGGCCCTTGAGTGTACCGGCCCAATTTTGGTGGTCGCCAATAACTCCCATTCTTGACCATTTTGAAAGGTTCAGGGTTCCATTTCGATACACTATCGCCCTGAGATTATAAATCATATAAAATAGGTACCAAAAAATTTTTTTTACCATACATTTAAAATTGAGTAGAGCTTCCATCTGTAATAGATATGTCCTGGACACTGGTTGTCGAACAAAAACCTAAATTGGGGATTATTCAACTCACGTGACATAATCACCGCTTCGAATGTAGGACCATATTTTATGACAAATTCTACCATATGATGTATCAAGCTAAGTTGGTTCCTGAAATTAAATAATCATTGATAACTTTTTAAATTCATTTTATTTATTGTTTGTTAGTGAAGATAAAAGATTTTAAATATTTTTAAAAATTGTTTTGTAAAATTAGGTAAAAGCTAAGAACTGATCTTGTAATGCATCAGCTGACAGAGTCTGTCAATGGTACCAAAAAATTACGCATAATGCACTCCTTATTGTTGTCATAAGCTCAGCTTTCCAAAAATGCTGCTACCATGTTACATTTATAGGATCAGTTTTTAGCCTTTAAAAAAAAGTCAAGATTTTTTAGAGGTTTTTTCTGTTCTATTTTACCAAATTTCACAAAACCCTAAAAATTAAAATTAAAAATTGTATTTATTATTTTTAACCTGACTGAGGGTTTATTTAAAAAGATTGACCATGGTCAAGAAAATTACATGATTCAACTTTTAGTTGAATGAAAAACTAATTACCTATCTGTTGGCATAACAACTTTAACAAGACATTTCTCTAAAGACTTAAATTAATAACTAATTAATAATTAATAAATATGAGTCAATGAAAATAACTTTTATTTTTGATTCCGAATCTTTTCGTTCTTTTTGAGAGCTGTCCGATGAGCTGCTTGACGAACGTGAACTACTGGAAGATCTGTAGCGCCTTTGACGGCGTTTTAATCTTTTACTCTGCCGCTTCAAGTCTCTAAGCTTGTATTTGTCTTGTGGTTGGGCATTTAGTGGCAAGCCCGATTGTGGCGGTGGTACAAAACTTTCGGCAAAATCAGGAGGAATATAAAATGGCTTGCTTGGTATATTTATTGCTTTGCTCCAACTTAGGCGCATTGTTTGACCATTTTCTTGGGTTCCTTGGCAAAAATTAGGACAAGTAAAAAATCAATATTTTCCTACCATCCAATTCTTTTAAGGCTTGCTCGGCGTCTCTGCGGCACATGAACGCCACAAAGCCGCAATTGGCGTTTCTGAATTTTTCTTCGTCAGATCGTGGCCACATTATTTTAACACTAGCCAAAAGACCGTATTTGCCAAATCGGCTTACCAGGTTTTGCTCAACTGTCTAATGATTTCAATTAAGATCTTAAACGTTTTTATAAAAATAATTTAAAGGGCTACCTTTGGACTAAGATTGCTGATAAAAATATTTGTCGTGTTTGGATCCTCAATAACATTTTGTTTGTTTGAATTCAATGTGGTACTGGAATCTTGCGAAGACTCGTTTTCGTCTTAACAAAATTTGTTAATTGTATTTAAATTGATAAAAAAATTTAAATTCTATTTTTTATTTATTTTCTAATTAAAAAATTAATATTTGATTTAAATTATAGCTTGGTCATTTTAGCTTAGTTTTCTGCTAATTAAAGCAAAATTTTAGACTTGAAAATGGTAATTCCAAAGGCGAGTTAGTTTAAATGTTTATTATGGTACATCATGCCGATTTTTTCTTGTGGAACTTTCACATTTTTTGGTACAATTGAACAGAAAAAAAATGCGAAATGGTTCAAGAGATGGCTTTTTATGCCACTTGTCACAAAAGCGAAGCTAGTCTTGATTTTAAAACAAAAGCTTTATTAAAAGTCATCATCAAAAAAAACTACCAAAGAAATGATCAATCAATGCATTTAAGTTTGCAACACTTGGATGAGAATTTTTGGCTATTTTTTTGTACCAAATTTCACAAAACTAAAAATTCGATGGGCGCCTATCCGCCAGAACAGAAGGTAGTGCATTTATCAATTTGAAAAAATGCAGTTCAAAAAGATTTTAAAAATAAACATGAAGAACCGATGTCCAAATTAGACGATCAAATTAGGAATGGTTTGGACATGGAGAATTAGAAATATAGAATTTAACACTTGAAATTACTCAATTGGATCAAATCCTTCCTGCGTCATAGGAAACAATGAGTGGTGCTTCATGCAAAATCGGATTGGTTAGATGTAACAAGTGGAGTTCATCAAGGTTCTGTACTTGGTCCACTTCTCTTTGTTATTTATATAAATGACCTTCCGGAAATATTCAGTGGAAAATCCTTTCTGTATGCGGATGACTGCAAGATACATTGTATATTTAATAAATTAAATGAAAAGATGATGAAAGAGAACTTTCAAGATGAAATAAATAGTCTTGTCAAATGGTGTAGTGAATGGTCGATGAATCTTAACACTGAAAAATGTGAAGTAATGCATATTGGTAGGAATAACCCAAGAACGGATTATTATATATCAAAGAAAAATGTAGTCCACAAATTGACGAAGGCTTCTGAACAGAAAGATCTAGGAGTCATAGTAAATACCGACATGAAATGGTGTAAGCAAATATGTGCTTCATCGGCAAGAGCAAACAGAATTCTTGGGCAAGTATTAAATAGTTTCAGTAATCATGATTCAAGTATTATAAAAAAAATGTACACAAGTCTAGTCCGGTCCCATATCGAATATGCAGTCTCAGTTTGGAATTCATACCTGAAGAAAAATATTGATACACTTGAGAGAGCACAAAGAAGAGCTACACGAAACATAAATGGATTTAGTGAGCTAAGTTATTTAAAAAGACTCAAAAAACTGAATCTGACAACACTCTCGACAAGAAGGAGACGCGGTAATCTAATACAAATGTACAAGTTCATGAATGGACTTGACGAGATAAGTCGATATAGCGAACATTTTGAAGGTGTAAGTACATATAATACAAGAGGTAATCGATACAGACTAAGAAGAGAACTTACAAAAAATTGTTTACCGAGGTATAATTTTTTTACTAACAGAGTTGTTAGCGATTGAAACAAACTGACAAATGAGGTAATCGAATCGCAAACAATTGACTTATTCAAAAACAAACTAGATAACATATTGAGTGACTAAAATATTGCTTAAAGTCTGATTAATCCAGACTTAACGCATAAGCGTAGCAATTATTATTATTATTATTAAGAAGATCCTTATTTTTAAAGATTAAATTAATTTTTTTAATTAAAAATGTTTTAGCAATTTTGTCTAAATAATTTTAAAAATAAAAATAATTATTTTTTTTAAATATTACAACAGTCTGAAATTTGACCAAAAAAATTTCCTGAACCTTTTGAGTTAAAAAGTTAAAGAGGGCTTTGTCTCAAAGGAAGAGAAAAACCATAAAACACAGAGCCAGAAAGGTTCTTTGGTACAGTAGAACAGAACTGACCATTTACAGGACCAGTTTTTTAACTTTCTGAAGCTATAAGATTTGTTAAAAACTTAAAAAAAGAAATATAAAATGATTTTTCATTTTTTTTGCTTATTCCTAGGTATCCAAATCATGGCCAATTGAAGCTTGGTATTTAAAAAATTTGAAATACTTGTAAGTGAGTCTTGGGATGAGTCGTGGTCGTGTTTGTGAATTTTGCTATCTGTGGAAGAGTCGGTCTGTTTGAGCTTGGCAACTTTCTCCCTTTCTTTTTGCATCCTTTAGACAAAGTATAAAATAAAAATAAATAATTAGCATCATTTTATTACATTTTGAGTTCTTCTTTAAAAATTTCCAAATTGGATTTTCGCTTTTCTGTTCCTTTTTTTCGCGCTTCATTCAGCGCCGCCACAGCTGCCAAGTCGGATGGGTCTTTTTTAGCATCTTGCTTGGGTTTTTTGACCAATTTAAGAGCAGGTGTATAAATATTTCCCTTATCGGAAGATATTTTTTCCTCTAACAAAAAAAAGCGATTTTAAGCTTTTTATCTTTTTGTAAAGAGAATTTAATACCTTTGGCACCAGGATTGATAGTGGTGCCTTTAACAAACATTTTAGGCATGTTGGTACTGGTCGGATTTTCGAACGAGGCAACAAAGTCGTCCAAAATTTGAGCCGCTGCTTCATCTTCTTGTTTTTTCCTCAATTCTTCTTGCTCTCTTTTGCTTAGGTGCTTTTTTTTTGGGTTCAATATTCCCAACTCGAATGCTTCCAGTTCTTTTTTGGACAATGTCTTGACAAAAAATCAATTTTTAATTCAAATTGAACATGTTTAGTTGACAAAACCTTGATAGAGCCTGGAGCGACTTCTTTGAGACCCCATGGTAGTTTTTCTTTTTCACCTGACTTGTCCGGATTCATTCTACCAACTAAAATTATAAATAGTGAATTTTTCAAAATTCAATTTTTATGAACTAAATTTTATTTATGATTTATTTTGCTAATTTATGTACTTAAAAGTTGAGTTAATTTCACTTAAAAATTGAAATTAAAATCTTAACATTAATTAAATGTGTAGCAGCGTGGCGCAGTGGAAGCGTGCTGGGCTCATAACTCAGAGGTCGGTGGATCGAAACCATTCGCTGCTAATTTTTTTTTCCAAAAATGAAATATTTTATTTTACCAATTCTAGTAGTGGTAGTAGTTTATGAGCTGTAGGGATGGTTGTATCCCAAGCAGTAGTGTCAGTAAACGCCCTGCTATGACAGCATGTGGCGCTGTTGTATTTAGATTGATTTTCTTTTTGGATTTGTATAAATAATGATAATAAAGATAACTGTCAGTTTAAATTAAGCAATTTATCTATTCTTTTTTTAAAAGTATTTGTATCGGTTATTTTTCTTGTTGCATCATCAAGTAAATTCCAACACCCGGCAGTTCGATTGGTAAAAAAATGATAGCTGGCGTCACCATTATTTATAAGCTCTCTTTCCAATTTTAATTTTCCACTTCTGGTACCACCTGCTGGGCAGTCTAAAGCATTTGAAGCAAGAGGTTGACACCCATTAATTAACCCATATGAGTGCTGATTTTGCATGCAACCATCGTGGCTCGTGCAACTGCCCGTTTTGAATGTTCATGAAATTTAAGGTCACTTGTAAAGGTAATACCCAGATCTCGTTCTTTAGTGGTTTTTGTAAGGCAATGTCCATTCATTTTATAACCATTTTATAATGATGAACTCTATTATCTTAATTTACCAAGACTACTGGTTTGGTCGCTCTAATTATGATTTTCAGGCTATCTATTCATTTATCAGAACTAATTAAAACTTCTAATCCTCGTAGTCTATCATTTTTAATAATTATTTTTCATACCATGGTCCTACTTTACTTGTTTGGGAACTATTTGGTTGGGTTTATTTCTACTACAGTCAGAGCTCTTTAATCCGAACCTCTTTAACTTAGAATTCTCTCTTGTAAAAAAAAGCTGTTACAATCACTAAGCATTTACAATCTTAGTGTAAATAGGCATTTACAATCTTAGTGATTGGTGTTATTTTAACAAGGTTGATATAAATTGGTCAAAGACCTATTGTATGATCTTTTCAAATAGAAAGACTATTATTCCCAAGATGATCAATCTTTGTGGAAATGAAATAAAAGTTGTCAATGAAATAAGTCTTTTAGGTTATAAAATTGATCAAAATCTTAACTTTTCTAATTTTGCATGTAGTATCTCATTAATTGTAAATAAAAAATTATTCAGTATAAAGAGACTATTCTAACTATCAACATCTGTAAAAATACAGTTTTTTAAGGCGTTTATATTACCTTATTTTGACTATTTCTGGACTCTCTTGTGCTATTTCTCAAAAGAGACAATAATTAAATTGGCTAAGAGTTATTATTTGACAATATTCAAATTGTTTAAGTTCAAGTTTGAGGTTAATAACTTTAACGATATTAATAACTTCTTAGAAAAGTATGGCCTATATGCATTCCAACATAGAATACTAGATAGAATGCTATCTTTTACTTATAAAACACTAAACTTTCATAACTCTCCTGATAATCTAAGGCAGAATTTAAAGAAAAATGACTCAAGAAATTTGAAATATAATTTAAGGAACTGTGAGAATCTGATAGAACCAACATCAAAATCAGTAAATGGTGAAAAAACTTTTGGATTTTTCTATTCACGACTTGTTTTGTGATCAAGAGATCTTTATGATCAACATTTAAGCATTCAATTTTCAATAATATCAATTTGATTTTCTCAGATTTTGTAAAAAAATTCAAAAAATTTAACTTAAATATTTCAATGTTTTGTTTTATTAAATAATTATATAAACAATTAATTTTTAATTTGTAAAACTTATTTTATTTAAATAAATGGAGTGTTAATCGGCCCTAGCCTGTTGATTAACCTTGAAATTGAAAATTGAAGCGTTTTTTCCAAATTGAAGCTGAGTTGAAGTTGATTATTGACCAAGCACACCATTTAAACAAAGTTATAGATCAATCGAATATTATTTATAAGAAATCAATCTTATGCTTTGTTTTTAAAATGGTGGCTCTTGGTACTTCCATTCCAAACTCATTGCCAATGAAATCGGATCGCTGAGCCGCTGCTGTAATGGTTTCACAAAAGCCGTGTTATTCACAATTTAGAAAAATTGAGAACTACGAAGTAAGCTTATGTCAAAAGCATTGATAATGACGTGAGGCCTTTCTACTATTAGTCATCAAAATCAATCGAAAGTTAATTTCGATTGAATATAAAATAACTCCGTAGCTGAATTTTGAAGTTAAAAAATCTACCTATTTATAGCCTTTTAAAGTTAATATTATTTAATATTATGTTTGTTGGCAACTATGAAATACATTTGGTTGCCACCTAAACATTATTTTTATTGGCTTCAAATTTCTTATTAAAGTTAGTTAAATTTAATTTATTTAAATGGATTAGATAATTATGAAATTTTAAATGTTGAGAATTCCAGCATTATAAGCATTTTTAAGAAATTGCGAATTAATTTTTGTTAGTATTAGCTTTATTTATAAGCAGGTGTTATTAGGCTCAAAGTTTGTTATTGAGTGACTTGAGAGAGAGACGCGGTTTTTAGTCTATTTGAGCGGGTATTTAAAACTATGATGCTGTACATAGTGTAGATAATCTGCCTGTTTAAACTTGAATATCATAATTCTTAAGCAAAGATTACAAGGTATTTGATGGAGAGAATACTTCTTTTATTAAACAGTTATCAAAAGTAGAAGATCTGATTCACATTAATTGCACTAAATATGATTTAGCATTCAGTGTTATTTTGATTGAATGGTACCTTTAATACTACTTTTATTTAATAGAATATTGTATGTTGGATAATCTTAATCATTTTTTTATATAAAACAAACTTAATTTTCTACTTAATTGTAAAATGCATATTTAATTTTCTATCAATTTTTATTTTAAATTATCCATGGGGCTTAAACTTTAATTAAATAAATAAATTATTATCACATAAATCTAATTCATCCGAATATACCGCTAGCTTTTTTACGATAATGAATAATATCGTTTTTATTGTGCTGTTTTATCTTGTCTTTAAATATTTTCGTGATTTGAAAATATAGTTTTTTAGTTTTATCTTAAATAGATTAGTCCATTTTTTTAAAATAATTTAAAACTTTGTAGATAAAAAATTTTCATATATCAATTAAATAATTAAATAAGAATATAATTTTTTATTAATCAAATAATAAATAAAAAAAATATCCGTTTCATCTAATGTTCGAGGGCTATTAAAGTTTTAAAAAAGTGAAAATTCCATATAATTGCCCATGGGATTTAGAGACATGTCCTGCTTAATATCCCAATGATATTACGCGAGAAAATACGGTAGTTTAAAATTTTCTGAGTATTCTCCTGATCTTATTCCATATGATTACTATTTTTATTGCAATTGGGAACTAACAAGAATGAACTGCTCGAAATACTCGCATTTTGAGAACTTAACACTCAAACATCAGAGGAGTTTTTTCGACTCTTTATACTACATCTCTTATTTGTATTTGATTAAATAAAAGTAATTATTTTTTTAATTTTTTCTGCAGTCTGATAATTAAAATCAAAAAATATTAAAATTGATAAATTTTTTTTGAAAAATTTACCTATTTCATTGAATATAGACTAAAAAGATAAGTTAACTCGAGGTGTCCAAAAAACCCCTCCGAGTTTTGAGGATTAAAAATCAAATAATTAAAGAAAGAAGAAAAAAAAGTGCAATTGGTTTCTTCAAGACAAAAGTAAGAAGAGTAGAAAAAGTTGAAAGAACTTAGCGTCTTTGATTGATTAGAATAAATAGTTTAAATAAAATACAGTATCGAAGGGATTGTGAAGTTCCTTTCAATTCAAAAAACTTGAATTATTGTTTACCTTAAGGAATAATTTACTTCTTTAAAATGCTTGATCTTAGAACTGTTTTACTTAATGCAATAAAATAAGTCTGCAAATATCTCTGCAAGTTTCTGCATTTTGTAATTCATCAAAAAGTGTTCTCTAAAAATGTGCAATTACTCTTCAGGGTCAATGCAGAAATATATTTTCGAATCAACTGGTTAAGAAGTAATGTTATAATTGGAGGTGACTTAAATTCTAAGTAAACTCTCACTGACTGTAAAAATTGAATAATGGTAATATTTTAGAAAAAATTGTACATAATTTAAAATTTTATCTAATAAATTTTAAAGATTGCCTAGACTCTTTACCAGGTGTTGAATGTCAACTTAGACCTTATGTGCTCTGAAATAACGATTGAGATAATGAATGCTGCCGAGAAAACTTTACCTAAGACCAGTCAAAAAATTTTCAAAATCCGACTTACTCCGGATAAAGTCAAATTAATTAAAGAAAGGAGAAAATTGAGAGGAAAATATTTTAGATCGAGATCAAATATTAATAAAATGGAGTTTAATAAAATTACTGCACGAGTAAAGCTTAAAATAAAAGATTTTAAAAACAAGAATTGGGAAGATTTTAAATCAAATAAAAATAAAAGACTGTCTAGATTCTCCTGGAGAAGAATAAACAAGTTTAGAAACTCAGCTAATAAATCTAAAATATCTACACTAATTTTAGACAAAAAAGAATTTGCTACAGACAAAGAAAAAAGTATAGTGTTTGGAAAAGACTATCAGAAATTTTTAAAAACAATGAAGACAAATCAGACTCAGTCTCTGAAATGGAGGTTGAAAACTTAGTTACTAACTCTTTCTGCAGTTTTCCAGAACTGCCAAAACTTGAAACCATCACTGTGAGAAAATTTATTAAATCGTTAAAAAAGGCAAAGGATTTCTCTAGCTCTGGTTCAGATAAGATACATAACCTAATGTTGAAAAATCTAAATTTGACTATAACTAAAGAAATTCTGAATTTATTCGGAATAAATTCAGAATTTCTTTGACTTTTATTGGCAATAAAAGTCTAGAGATGGGTAAATTTCCCACTCAAGGAAAACTGCAAAAATCACCATGATCTTAAAAAAACCTACCTGCTTCTGACCCGAATAATTATAGACCAGTTAGTCTGTGTAGTTGTTTAGGAAAAATTTTAGAGGGGATAATGCAAGAACGTTTATACAACCAAATAGAAAATAAAAAAATATTAAAAAAAGAATAGTCAGGCTTTAGAAAAAATCGACGTACTGCGGATAATTTATTCTTTCTTATTCAAAAAGTTGTCGAGTCTTTTAATAGATCCAAGAGAGTGTGATCACTTTTTTTTGATATATCAAAGGCTTTCGACAAAGTTTGGCATAAAGGACTTCTATACAAGCTTGTCAAAAATAATATACCAACCTATATAATCTCTTGGATAAGAGACTTTTTAAGGATTTTTAAAGTGAAAGTAAATGATTATGTGTCGAGGCTTGAGTCCTCTTCTTTATGATATAGCAAAAAAAGATGGCCCAAATAAGTGTTACTCGCTGCTTTTTGCTGATGATCTTGTCACTTTCTTTATTTTTAGAAAATCAAATCAATACATATTTAAAAGAACTTGAGGTTTGGTTATTAAAATGGAAAATGAAAATTTTACCAAAAAATATAGTTATACTGTTTTTAGAAAAAGTATATAAACTAAATATAATTTTACACTAAACCTTTCAGGTGGTAGGATCCCATATGAAAAGAATATAAAGTTCTTGGGCGTCACAGATGACGAATCTTTGAGTTTTAATGCACTCGTAAATGAAATAAGAGTAAAGTGTTTTTCATTAATAAATATTATCAAAATTTTATCAAACTCCAAATAGGGCTTAAGTAAAAAAAATTTATCAATAATAAATAAATCACTTATAGGTTCAATATTAGACTATTATTTTCCTTGTTAAGCTCCAAGCTCCAAGTTTTTTTGAAGTATTCTAAAATTAAAATTCGATATCCCCTCTGGAATCCTCCACCATGAAGGTTGGTCACAAATATCTCTCAATAAAATTGAACACAGACTAGATGAACTAGCTGAGTGCTATGTCAGAAATGCTTTAGACAATAGTGTAGATATGGTAGTACAATTAGTAAAAGAGTACAATTTAGGTTTTCAATCTCGTCGTATCAACTTTCCGACTCCTCTCTGCAATTGTGGAGGAATTATTGAGGATTTTTTGGACGTCTAACAAAAATCGTTTCCTCATGATCTTTCTATCCCTCTAACCAAAGACAAAAATTTTAACTTATCTCTTATTTAAATATAATAATCATTTTTGTTAACATTTTAATTATTATGTCAAATAATGAAAATAAAATTTGAAAAAAACTAATTACAACAAAAAGATTAAAAATGTTAATAATGTATATTGAGTCCAACTTTTATTATCATTGTTAAAATAAAATTTAAAATAATTTTAATCGTAATCTTTAAAAATTTCTTTAAAGAACCTTTAAAATATCTTTTTAATTTTTCTGACTTGGTGAATTGAAATTTATTATTTAAAAAAGTCATTATTATTATTATTAGCTATTTACTAATTAATTAGGGACAGTTTATTATTTAGTAAAAGATCAACAATATTTTCATCTTTTCTTGTTCCATTATTGCTAATATTTAATAGTTTTGTTAGGACCCAAGTCTTGACATGTCTTTACTTATGTTTTTTTAATACTGATTTGTTTGTTCTGCAGCTGGAGCACCTTTTCTATCTGCTATTTAAACCACTAACTAGTTTTACTTATTTTTGGCTTAAATCCTCAAAGTCTAATCCAAGACTTTAAAGTTAATAAGACTTAATCAGAAAAATCAACCAAAGGCTATGGCTGGAATAAAGTTGAATAATTTATTTTGTTCTTATGCAAAAAAATATCTCTTTTTTTATTAATATAAATAAAAAAAATAAAAATCTATATAATTGAGATGAAAAAAAAAAAAACAATAACAATAGAACACTTTCTAATTTCTAATAATGAATGATATAAGGCGAAAAGACCATAAATTTGCCATACACTTACAGTTAAATTCGCTAAACAAAAATTAAAAAAAAAGGACCAAACCATTTAAGATATATGTACAATTAAATAATCTGACATTCATACAGTTATTTCATATGAGTTAAAATTGTTCCGGTCGTCGCTGTCCACACTATTTTGTCTGAGCTTTTGGCCCGTGTAGTCTCTGGGCCGGTTTTTGACCAGCTCGTTAGTGAGCAAATTCTGACTGGCACTTGTGTACGAATCATTTCTTGCATAGCGCTGCATTTCCTTGCTCTTGATCTTCTTGGCAATCTCCTTGTTGACATTGGTAGACTTTTTGACAGGAATAAAGTAATCCTCGTTCAAATAATTGTTGTATTTAAGTTCAAGCTCGTTTTGTTGGTGGTGACTCTGGGCCGGATACTTTCTGACACGCTTGGACTCGGGCCTGTTGGCGTAAAAGTTGGGGTTTCTGTAACGCTGAGGCGTGACCACATTGCTCGAGTCCATGGTTCGGATGAGCCGGGCGCCTTTGTTTCTTGAGTACTTTTCGAGCATGATCTTGGCCTCGTAGTACTCTCTCATTTTGAGCTGGTCGCGCTTGACCCTCATGTAGCTGGGCGGAGTCGAGGCGAACAAAATTTTGGCACAATTTCTCAACATACCCTCATCGAACGGATTAACACCGGTGCGAAATTTGCCAGTAACCTGTTCGTTGGTGGTGCGACCGCGGCTCACCAGGACCGCATGAAAGCCGGTCAGTCCACCGATGGGTATTATGAGCACAGTGATGAGAATTATCAGCACAATCGCAGTAACCATGGGCACATTCATCAGGTTGTCTTTGTTCAGCAGCACCATTACCACGCTCAGTGACAGTATGCACACCATGTGCAGGCTCAAAGAGACCAGAAACGCAAAAAAGTACTTGTAATTGCGTTTACCGATGCAATTCGATACCCACTTTTGAAATTAACTTTTAATTAATTAAATTTTATGTTAGAATATGAACTTACTGGACAATGGTGATCCATGGTCTTTTTGAGGCAAAAAAAAAAAAAAATTTTTTTTTAAATAAATAAAAAGATATTTTTTGGTAAATTTTATTATAAATAATTACATCAATGCAAGAATTGCATACAGCACAGTGTGAGCTACGAGGCGGCCGGTAGAACAGACACGTAGTGCACCACTTCATGCGAACATTTATGTCATTGATTAGCACACTTTTGTAATTGGTAGATGAGAGCGTTTTGGCAAAGCCCTCGCCGTTGTCGAGCACATCGGCTAGGTGAGTAACAATTAGCGGCATGTTAATGGTATGGGGTAGAAAGAGTACTTTTGGGAAAGCGGCCCGGGTCCATGAAGGTCGATATGCAGAAGTTGACCAGCACGTAGACGAAGAGGAGCGCGTGAATTGTCGCCAAGGCGACGAACAGATGAAACTTGCTTGCTCCCAACAGATCGTAGTAGAGCGGTAGTCTGAAATTGAGATTATAAGACAAAATTTGCCGCTAGGCCCAGGTACTTACACTAAAGTGAAGTAAGAGGAGGTCGAGCTTATCAGTATGAACCTAAAATGGGAGCAAACGAGTGTACAGGGCTTTGTCAAGGGACCTAGAGGACTTACCAGGCGAACAGAGAGGGAAGAAGCTTTCTGCTACATGGCTCGTAGTCGTCATCGGGATCGTAGGCCATGTCCGATGTGTAGTAGGCTTTGCTATTCATTTTGCTCGCTCATGCAATCAATCAAGACATATTTACAAGTTAAAATGATTGAGAAATTGTATTTTGTTTATGTGACACAGGCCTAATGGATCAGATACAATCAAATTATTCTAAAAGTGTTTGTTTTTTAGTCGATAATTAGGTCTTTGAGAGAAAAATGTATTTTATATTTTTATTTTTTTAGAAAGTAGTGCTCATTAATCTATTCGCCAATGTGTGTACGGTGCTGATCGTAAATAATTTATGTTCGCATTTATTTATATTGCAAAGCGATTAACGCCCAAATAAATTTCAAGTGTTTGCCAAAGTAAAATCGATTTGCATCGACTTCGATTTTTGTCTGTCAATTAATTAATCTACAAATATAAATTTAGCTAGCAATAGTTTAATTTTATTTTTATTGTTGTTTCTTTCTAATTAACAAAATCGTAAATTTTTGATGCAAAATTTTTCTTTACTTTTGGCTAAACGTTTGGCTAAACAGAAGGACCAAGATCCATTCTAAGTCCCCTGAGGTACTAGCAAATTATTTAATAAATAAATAAATAAATAAACTTAATTTTAGATAAATTATTGTTGAATTACCGACTCAATATAAAAATATCCTGAAATCTTTAATAAGGAAAGATATACCTTTATCTAAAATGCTTTCTTTTTGACACAAAACTGATTTGAAAAAATTATAAACTGAAAATCTCACAACTTTTATCTGATAGACTAAACTTACCTGCTAATTGATTGACTATTAATAAACTTATATTAACTTATCCAGAAAAATTGAAAATTATAAAACGGATCAAGCAAGACGAAGAAATCAATCTGCATCTTAGATATTTGGAGCAAAATAGAAATTTTTTAGAATGAAGAAGACTAATTTTTTTTGTTTTTTTTAATAAAAATTTAAACACCTAATTCTTTGTCAATTAACACCTGATTTTTTTCATTTTAGTAAATTTTTCCTCTAATTGTAAAAATTAATAAAAAAAAATAATACAGTATATTACTACGAACAAACATATTTCCTTCAGTACAAATATCTAACAGTATATTTTCTTTTCAGTATAATTTGTCAAATACCGAATTACCAAATGGCCAATGGTATTGAGAATTTCAAATACAAAAAGAGAAAAACTCTTCTTTTTTGATAAATTAAAATTTAATAAATAAAATATATTTAAAGCTTTTGTATTGCGAGTAACGAGACGTTAACCTTTTTTAATAAAGAATTTTTCAAAAAAGCTACTTTTATATAATAATAATAATAATAATAATAATAGTTTATATTCTACGGTCAGTTTAGTTAATCTAAAATGACAAAGAAGGAAGACTATAGTAGCGCTATAGTAGATTTTTGATTTTTTAATATTTCTACCGACTTCATCCAGTCTGTTTTTGAACTGGTTAACCAAACTTGCTCCATTTGTTCACTACTCGATTAGATAGAAAGTTACGCCTTGCTTCATATTTAATTTTAATTCTCTTTCTCTCTAATTTTGACAGCCTCCCTCCTTTTCTCCATCTTTCTCTCTACTCTTTTTTTAAATAAATTTGCACATACTCTGTCTATCTCTTTTGTTTCTTAACGCCCTTACTGGTCTATCTTTTTTCTCCGTTTATCTCTAATCTGGCCATCTTTAGAACATTTTTTAAAGTCCACTCTTCCTATGTTTCCATCTTCTTAAACTTTCACATCCATTTCTAAAACTCAATTTTAGTCTTATTTCCCTCTTCAATAACGAGTTTTCATTTCTTAATTATTATTTGATAGCCCTTTGAGCACTTTCAAAAAATCCTCGCTTTTTTCTAACCAAATAACTTCCTGCTAAAATAAATGTAAATCTAAATGCTAAGTTTTATTTGAGTATTTTTAATTATTGTCTTTCAAAAATTTCTATTAAGAAAATACATGGAAAATTTTTTCAATGTGTATAGTGTATTGAAGATTTACGACCAGAATTTTTTTTAATAACTATTCAGTATTTGTTTTTTATTCAAGTGTGTCTATGCTTAATATGCTCGTCACGCAACGCTCGTTCCTCGCAAAAAAATACTGCAACACACTTTGCTGCATCTTTTTTAGATATAAAAACTCTCTTTTCTTTTATTTGGTAAGCAAAATCATTAATCACTTTTAGTCTTATTGGTTTAAAATTATTTTAGATAAAAAAGATGCAGCAAAGTATGTTGCAGTATTTTTTTAAATATATTTATTTTAGTAAATTTTAATCTATCAAAATAGGAAAAATTTTTGTTCTTTTTGTTTTTGAAATTCACTTTGCCATGACCAGTTGAGTTCAATTTTTAATAAGAAACCATTCAATATGAATAGTCCCACATCAGCTTTCTGCAAGGTTTTAGAGAGTATAATCCGAAATAAACTTATGTTCTTTCTTCAGGAAAAAAGTCTCATCGTAGTCAACATGTAGCTTGGTTTTAAATATAAAATTAAAGTATACTAAAATTAGATTCTAATTTTAGTATTCTTTTTCACCTAGTGAATTTATTTAAATTAAAAAAGACCTTCTTTATACACGAGAATATTAAAGATCTGTTAAAATTATAAAGTGCGCGAAACAGAGTTGTTTTTAAGTCATAAGTTAAGTCAATGTCTTGAATTTTTAAAAATTTTTCTTTAAAGTCAAATCAAAATTTTGACTAGAGCTGCAGATGATTGATGTAGTGAATAGACAGTAGATTATTAAAAAAGTCGATATGACAAGTTTATTACATAACAAAGAGCTACCATAGCGTAGGAAATAACTTATTCCCCTCAATACGCCAGGCTAGTTATTCCCGATTTCAAATCGACTCGAGTTGGTGTTGTAGTTATTTAGATAACTACAGCAACATATTAAAATCTGTTGTACTTTTTACAGAATCTTCATTCTTAAAAGAGTTTAGCCACGCTCTTGATTTTCTATTTAAATGATTTTTATTATTTTAGCCTTATTTTTAAATAAAGTATTAGTTATAATAATTGTTTCATTTTTCCAAATTACTATTACAAACCCTTGATTATAAATAGTAATATTTAAAAGAGGGGCATATGACTGTAGATCAGTAGTTATTGTTGAATTACTAAACGACCAGTTAAGTTCATTTTTTAATAAAAACTTTTTTAGAAGTCGCTCAAATCAGGAAAGATACTACTTGAAGGAAAAATGTTAACATAGCACCAATTTTTAATAATCTCATCGTAATCTACATGGTTTTGTCCCTAAAAAAGGATTTGTAATACTGTTTGTAATACCTTTTTCAAGTTCAACCCAGATAATTATCAGTGAAGTACAAAAAATTCAAAAAAAAAATTCTTCTCATGGAAGATGAAGATCAATATCATCCATAAAAATCTAAAAAATTACATGGCATCAACCAGATCTAAACTACTATCAGATAAATTATCAGCAACTTTTAGAAGAAAATTATTATTTATTTTATAATTTATACTAAATCTATCTCATTTACTAAACCTAATCATTATAAAAATAAAAACCGTCAATTTAAAAATGGATCTTAAACAAATTCACAAAATCACTATGGAAATCAATTTTAGCTGAGGAGACAAAGATGTGGAAAAATATTGATTAGAAGAATTTCCCTTCAAGAAAGATCTTAATTTATCTTTGTTTAAAGCGTGAAAGAAAAAATCATAAATTATAGGGAAATATTTATCTTTTTGTCTCTTTGATTCAATTTTCACACGCGGAAATCAAAAGTAATGACCAAATGTATTATGATTATACCAATTCTGAAAGGGCTGAGAATTTCCCAAAGGGTTAGGATTTAGTAATAGAGTAATGAACTCAAAACCAAAAAAAAATCTGATTGTACAAAATCTAATTATTTTATATAGAAAAACATTCTATTCAGAAACAAAATAA
>JAESIW010000200.1:483979-495090 GCA_016802295.1 Brachionus rotundiformis
TGACTGTAGATCAGTAGTTATTGTTGAATTACTAAACGACCAGTTAAGTTCATTTTTTAATAAAAACTTTTTTAGAAGTCGCTCAAATCAGGAAAGATACTACTTGAAGGAAAAATGTTAACATAGCACCAATTTTTAATAATCTCATCGTAATCTACATGGTTTTGTCCCTAAAAAAGGATTTGTAATACTGTTTGTAATACCTTTTTCAAGTTCAACCCAGATAATTATCAGTGAAGTACAAAAAATTCAAAAAAAAAATTCTTCTCATGGAAGATGAAGATCAATATCATCCATAAAAATCTAAAAATTGACATGGCATCAACCAGATCTAAACTACTATCAGATAAATTATCAGCAACTTTTAGAAGAAAATTATTATTTATTTTATAATTTATACTAAATCTATCTCATTTACTAAACCTAATCATTATAAAAATAAAAATCGTCAATTTAAAAATGGATCTTAAACAAATTCACAAAATCACTATGGAAATCAATTTTAGCTGAGGAGACAAAGATGTGGAAAAATATTGATTAAAAGAATTTCCCTTCAAGAAAGATCTTAATTTATCTTTGTTTAAAGCGTGAAAGAAAAAATCATAAATTACAGGGAAATATTTATCTTTTTGTCTCTTTGATTCAATTTTCACTCGCGGAAATCAAAAGTAATGACCAAATGTATTATGATTATACCAATTCTGAAAGGGCTGAGAATTTCCCAAAGGGTTAGGATTTAGTAATAGAGTAATGAACTCAAAACCAAAAAAAAATCTGATTGTACAAAATCTAATTATTTTATATAGAAAAACATTCTATTCAGAAACAAAATAAAAAATATTTTTAGTTAGAAAATTTTCAATTAATTTAATAATTATCCAAGTTGACCATAACAGGAAAGAAATTCTAATTAAATTGCCTCGTCTCAAAATTTTTGGTAAATAAAACCCAAACTTATTAAATTAGCCTACAAACATTTTTTTTGAATGACAATACTCAGACGTTCAGTTTCAATACTGATCCAGAAAATACATATAATCTTTATTTAGTAAATATATATTATCATTTATATAAGTCTCCGTAAGCTTTAACACACTAAATTAAATTAAATCGGTCAACTACTGTAACTTTAAAAAGTTTCTTAGACAAGATAATGGATTCCATTTGATTTATATTCAAATGCCTACACATCACCATTTTATCTTTTAAAAATCATACACCTAGACAGTCTAGTTATTTAACATTTTGAGATTTTAATTGAGTAAAATAGATATGCTAATTGCTTAAGTCAATCTAAGCATTTTCTAAACCACCTGCTGAAATAAGTTAATTAAATTAAGTTAGATATTTTCTGAAAATTATAAATTTCAAATAAAATTTGTTTACAACTGAGAATCAATCAAAAATTATCTAATATGTAATTAGATAAGAAAAAGTGGTTACGATCAAGATTTACCAAATCTTTAAATAAAACCGATTTACTTTATCTTAATTAAAGAGTAAATAAAAATTCAAAAACTTTATCTTTAATATACTTTTTTAAAATCATTTACTTCTTACTTTAAAATTTGACTCTAAAATTTAACAGTAAAGACAATTCAAAAAATAATAACTTCATAAATAAAAAATTAATTTCTAAAAGAATAGTGTTGAAAAAAAGAAAAATTATTTTTTGACACAATTTTTTCCAAGTGATATAGTCTAATATTAATTTAATCAAGTTATGCAAATAGTTAGATTATTATTTTAATTTTTTTAGCTAAATCCAACTCATAATTCAATGATTTCGAACGTCATTCGAAATCAATAATTTCTAATTTTATCATAATATGAAATTTAACACCCCTGGTTAGATAAGCTGCCTAAATCGGCTTTTTAGTTTTTAATTAAATATGAATACTAGAAAAAAATACCCAAACTTAATTTTAAAAACAATCATTAATTTAAAATTTTTTGCTTGACAATATAATAACTTGAGTGTTTGTTAAACCATAATTTATTTTTGGTCCACAATTAAGTCCTTTGCCAAATGTTCTAGAATCGTCACATTTCTCTTCAGCAGCTCGACTTAAACTTATGCTTTATAAATTTAAATATGTGAATGGTCACCTATTTGGTCTTTAGATCTAAATATCAAGAAATAAAGTGATATGCTTATTGGATCAATAATTATACCTGCATTTTACCATTTATTTCAATAATGGTACAAAAAGATTATCTAAAACAACTCTTGAACAAGATCTTGGGTTCAAAACGACCTTATCAAGCTAAGTATTTGCCAAGTTGTTCCTAAAAAGGTCCGAATAGCTAAAAGTTCCAAGTTCCAGAAATTACTTGCCAAGAATGCTTTGAAAAGCGCTTGTTAGAACTTATCTAGGGTCCATACCTTGAGAAAGACATTGGTGAAATAGAGAAGCCTGAATGAAAAGCAACAAAGATAATTTATTCACTTCACAAAAACTTAACAGACCAGAATACAAGACCTTTACCAAGATATTAATTCTTTTGAAAATGTTATTCTTGAGAAGCTGAAGTGAGGCTAAAATTTTACTCTAAGAAAAATATTCATTCAAATAAAATTAAAGAAAAAACAATTATTCAATTTTAATTAAATTAGTTTCGTATTAAATTTAATTAAAAAATTTAATATTTAGCCTAGCTGCGTGAGAAGACATACATATTAGATGATTAAAGAGAAAAAGCGAAAAATTGAGTGCCAAGATGGTACTTCTGACCAACCGAAAAGGTTGATATTTGGAACACATTACCTTAGCCCATTGTTTGTGCCAAACTAATAAGCATTTTTAGAAATAATTTAACTTATCGAACTTATTGCCAGACTCAAACCAGTTTGGAAATCTAAATGCTTCAGCAAGAAAACAAAAATCAAGATGTACAACACAGTAGGAAAGCTACACCGATATACGGAATTGAATGCTGGATAGAAAAAGGACTCTTGGGATACACCCGAAGTAATGTCAAACGATGGACATGGGGAGAAGCAAGGATTAATACTGAACCCATATGCTTGCATAATATAATACTCTAAAAACTAACTAATTATTATTTAATAGAAATAAATGATCAAGATTTATAAAAAAAATTGAGAATTTTTATAGACACCTTACCTTGTTAATTCAATAGATAGATAACTTGTATGATAGATACGAAATATTCATCTGTCTGTAGTAAAAATTGCCTCATTAATCTTATTAGTATAATATTAATTTTAAATCTCACTAATTAGCTATTAAAAATTTCCCTAATCAGCGTTTTTGAAATTGTTTTATGAATTATTATGGTAGAAGATCTTAATTTCAAAATTAAATTTCAAGCTTAATTGAAACATGAGAGGAATCGTTTACTGTTTGAAAAAATCAATATGGATTATTAAGTTTATCTAGATTTAAGCCAAATGAGGCAAATTTATATATAAAAAATTATTTTCTCTAGGTATTTTAGAACAAAAGTATATACTCAAACATGTCTGATGAATAATTGATTAGAAGTATTTGTCTTCCAATTATATACGAAATTTTACAATTATAAAAATCTTCCATTAGAAATTTAAATTATGAAATTAATAAAAAAATAAAGTTAAACATACACCCAAATAAAAAAGTTTATAATCTAGTCATTCAACAAAAATTGATCACACTCAAATTAAAAAATCATGTGATTTTTGAAAATACTTAATCATATCTACTTAAAACAACCTTAATATTCTTTTTAATAAGATTTGAATGAATTTTATTTTTATTGTGTATCATATATCATAAAGCCGCTGAAAGAATTAGTCTTATTTACAAAAAGATTTGAACCTAATTCGAAAGACATCATTTTTAAATCTGAAATATGACGCTTATTGAGACAATTAAGATCAAAAAATTGTTGTCTATTTGCCTATAGCTTTATATGTGATTAAACTGAATCCTGGTATAATTTTAAATATACCTTATAAGCCAAAGGTTAGATGATATTGAATTAATTAGGTTATTAAGCAATGATTATTTATAATAGCTGTCTCTTTTGATTCTTTAGGTCTTTCACAAAAAACTTAAGAGACATCAAATTCCGAGTATCAACTGTCTAAATAAATCTGTATCTAATTAGTGTTTATAACAAGCGATCTAAGTATATTATTTTTAAGTCTTATTAAACTGTTTATATAAAATTAATCTATAAAAAAACAATTAAAGCTGAAAATAATTTTTTTAAGTTTTGGGTTCTTGAATCAAAATCAATTAGTTTTTTAATTTTTTTATCTTCAGACTTTATAATTACTCGATAACAGATTTTTCATAAGAAAACTACTTTCATTAAAAATGTTAAAAAAATGGACTAATATTTTTACTTTGATCAAATCTTAGTGTACCAATTTTTAATAAATTAATTTAATTTCTGAAGGTTGAAAAAATACGCTAATTTGATAAATTAGTAATAAATTAATACCAAAATAAAATTTAGTGTTAAAATTTATTTATTTACTTGATTCTATTATATTATTTGTAATACAAGACAAAAAACTAATTGGACTACCATGTTTTGTCTTTAATGTTTTTATACAAAAAGTTTAAGATTTTTTAATTTTTCGATTTATATTCAAAAATAAATAATTAATTTTGAATGAATATAATAAGGATTGCTTTTAAAAAATATTATTTTTTTATTATATAAGGAATACAAAAAATTAATTTAAATAAGATCCCGTTTAATTATCTTGACTTAGAAAGTAAAGCAAAAAGCTCGGTCCTTAATTTAGCAGGTCGATTGTTGGTTAAATCAAAAATTGGTCAGCAATCTGCTAATAACTAAACACTTTATTTTACTAAGGTAAAATGACCATAAGTTTGACCATGTGAGTATGGTAACCCTTTGGAATATTTATATTCAATGGTTTTTGGAAATTTTATAAACTTTAATTTTGTTAGATATTTCCCTTGATATCAAGATGGAGTACAATTTTAATTGTATTTGTATATTTTTTTATCATTTAAGGGAAACATTTAATAGATAAAAAATATTAAATGTAGCCTAACTTTGTTCTTCTAGATTATCTAAAAGATAAATATTATCGCAAAGTAGATTACATTTTTAAAGCCTTTTTAACAAATGTTTATACTTTTATGAAAAATATTAATTTTTTTATTTTTCATTATTTTATCTAAGATAAAAATTTTTATCTTAAATTTTCTAGTTTGGCAAATGTGACAAAAATTTTGAACTGATTTTTTTCGTTACTCTTTTCGTAACCAAAAAATCCAAAACCAAACACTGCCAATTGGCTACATTAGAACACTAAATTAAAGTTAAATTAATTTTTATCATTTAATAAAATTCATTTATGTACTAAGAAATTTAATTTTTAAATTGTGAAATAATTAATCAGATGATCTAATTTATGATATTTTGTTTATATGATGCTTTATGGTCAAAAGTAATGTACTTTTTTGAAAATGAGCTCTGCTAAATCACAAAACTTGTTAACCGAAATAAAAAAATACTTCAAGACAGCGAACCAGCTGAACATTTTGCTCAAAGAAACCCACAACGCATGCAAAGATACCAAAATACTACAGCAGCCAACTCATCTGCCGGGTGGGTACCATGAACACCTTTGCATAGTTTAAATTTTTAATTATTTCCAATTGATTAAGAAAATATCCAATTGAATGAGGTGGACGAAAATTTTATAAAATCTTTGAAAAACAAGAAAATCTCTCTGGTCATTAGTGGTCAAAATGTTCTTGCCAAAGCAATCATTGTCAACGAGCTGCTCTCGCGCTATTTGCTTCCTTTCCAAATTCGATCTGACCTGTCAGACCAAAATTGGAGGTTTATCCGCATAAAAGTAAATGAAAAAAATTAATCTCTATTTTTTAATTAAATTTAAAAGCATGGCAAAATGCCGAGCTATTCGTACCAGCTGGTAGACTCGGACTTTGAAGTGATGACCAGTGATTCGCAGTCTAGTCCGGCGAGCTCGCCCTCTTCGTCCACTTTCAGCCTTTCTCTGGACGAAGTTTGCCTCAATAAGAGCACGAGTCTGGCCGAGTCCAATGCAGAAAGCCAGGCCATACTCGAAATAACCCTTGACCAGAAACTACTTGAACAAAATGTCGAAATACTCGTGCACAACAAATCAATTTGTCCATCAAGCTACCAAAAATTGGTCGAAAACTCAACTGTCATTTACATCTATGCCATAATTGAAACCGAGCTGAGCGAGACTGATCTGGCCGAGTTAGCCCAAATGGAAACGAGCCTTAAAAATGAACCAATCTTTTTTGTCAAGATTCCCGAAATTGAAAAATACCTGCTTGCCAATTCCAAGAGTTCAGTGTCTACATGGCAGCCCTCGTCGCCAGATCAGCACCAACAACAGCTCAAACGAGCCAACAACTTTCTCAAATACCTGCAGAATTCAAGCCAAAACCAAACACACAACTCACTGGCCATTTTTGGCCAATTGTACTCATTTAAGCACTTCAACATTGTGCCCAGTGGTAGCAGCAGTTCACCAAGCGAGAGTGACTATTTTGACATGGCCATGTTTCCAAATACAAGTCCCTTGGCGCTTTTGCAGTTTAATTTTGAGTCTGAATTTTGCGAAAAATGGCACTTGTTTTTGCCAAATTTTGTCAACTTCATAAAAAGATATTTGGAATTGTTTTTGGTCCGAGGCACCAAAATCTTGTTCAAATTTCACGAGGACTGTTTAAAGCAGTTTATAAATTTTGCTTTCGAAGTTGCCAGAGACATGATGGTAACGCCGCGCAAAATTGAGTACGCGCGCGACAAAGAGCACGTTCTTTTTGAAAGTTTGAATGCTCTGGCAAGCATAAACCAAGAAGAGTTGAAGATAATGATAAACGACGCAATAGAGACCAACAGAGAGGCCATTTTGGAAGCGGCTAAGAACTTTGAGTTCGATGAGCTGGACGTGGAGTTAGTGCAAGAAGCGTCAGAGAAAGACTCGGTCTACACGACTGTCAAGTATGCGCGTGATTACAAAAAGTGCTCAAGCCAGATTCAGGAGTTGGTAATCAACAAGCTAAACAGCTTAATTTCCCAAAAATTGACCGAATCGGTCCAGATGCTCAAGGAGAACTACTACGGCACTTTGAAAAGGTGCCTAATCAATTTAGAGGATGTGAACAGCCAGGTTTCCAATGAGACCAGCTCGGCATCGGTCACCGATGCCTTGCAGCAAATTTTGAACTCAGCTTATCAAGTTGATGTTAATCTGTCCGGCAGTTCGAACATTTTGAAAATGTTTTTACAAAAAATGAAAGAGGTGAGATTCAAATAGATAAGTTTTATTTTAGAAATTAAATTTGGTCTAATAGTTGGTCAGAAATATGCCCTGGAGCTCTTCGCCAAAACTCAATGACGAGTGGAAAATATCCATTGCCAGTAACATGCTGGACAACTTGTCTGAATCAAAGTAGTTATTGTTTTAATATGTATTCTTTTATTGTATTTTTTAAATTTTAAATTTATTTTTAAAACAGAAATTAATTGATTTTCTCCTAAAATTCTTTAAAGTAATTAAAAATAATTGTATGGTAAAATAATTTAAAAATAGTATTAAAATCCAAATTTGAAACCATGTACTTTTATATGTTCTTTGGTCCTAGGCCATCTATTAATAAGCAATTCGGCTCCTCTTTTGTAGCATATTTGGTCTTTAGAGAAAGAATTCCTTCTTTAAAGATAATAAGCACAAAAGATGCTCAATCTAATTTAGCTTTTCAATATTTTTCCATGGTTCTTGGTGCTGAATAAAGTCAACCTAATTGGCTGAGTTCGAAGAGCTCTCTAAGGATTCAATAAATTGTCCTAAACACATGCCGGAATTTAATGAGATTCTTTTAAAAGTAAAATACTCTTTTCCAATACCAAAATTTCACCAAGACTTTTTTAAATTATTTTCAAAAATAAATTTAGGCTCAAAATTGCTGAATTTTTGGCTTTTACACACCATTTTTTTTGACCAAACAATTAATTTATCATATAATCAAATATTTATTTTGAAAATCAAAAAAAATATTAATAACTAAGTCATCATCAATTGATCTTTTTTGATTTTTAATTTATTTCGATTACCATCAGTACCAAGAAACATGCTTAGGAAAAGTTAAAATTTATGAACCAACTATTTTTACTATCCAGAACAACATTTTCTTAAATTTTATATTTAATTTTCATTAATTTCTTAACTATTTTCGACCAAAATGTAAAATACTTGACTATGGTCAGAAAAAAAAACACGGAAAACATCTATGGGTTAGATAGCTAGATACCAAGAAATTTAGAACAAACACAAAAATTAGTAGTTTATCTTTATCACAATTAGGAAAAAATAAAAAAACTAGGGTCGTCCCAGAACAAAATTTACTTACATACTCTATGGTCTCGCTTTTGGACTTCTGGTATTTAAGCCAAAAAATAAGTAAAACCATTAAATTTAGTCAAAATTTTATTAAATGGAATCCGAAATTATAACAATATTTTTTGGATAATAGCTAAAGTAAGCACTCTAGCTGCAGACTAGACAAAACTGTAACAAAAAATAAGTATAGACACTTCAAGACTGGGTCTTAACAATACTTGTTCTCTCTTAATTAATATTCAAACAGTTTAAAAGACAAAATCGTTAAAAATGATGACCCTAGCTCCACAAAGGGTGGATAAGGAAAAAAACATGTCTCTGGCAACTTCGAGAGCAAAAAGGGTTTTTGTTTTTGTGTCCATTCTTTCTTCTCCCAATGTCATTCTCATTTCGGTGAACTCTTTAGTGATTGTGACCTCAATGTTATTGCTGGTCTTCCTACCTTTCTTCACCATTGAGGTGTCCATTGAGAATCTCTGTTTGGTATTCGTATTCTTTTCATTATAAGTTCATGTCCAAGCCAACGTAGTCTTTTATTTCTGATACATTGACTCAATGGCTCTGACTTCGTTCTTCTATCGTTTGGCAATGTTTCAGGTCAGTGGATTTAGAGTTATATTTTATTATAAATTACCTATAATTTACAGATAAATGATAAATTTTTTCAAAATTTATAAAACCTTAGTCTTTACATTTAAATTTTCATGAAAAACGAAAAATTAGTTAAAAATAAAGGCTTTTAGATGAGTTAAATTTTTTTTTCTTTTGCATTTTTTAAAAAAGTCAAGCTATTGACTAAGGAAACTTCATTTACTTCTGGAAGTAAACCATTCTATTCATTAACTACATTAATGTTAAGACCCAAGTCTTGACATGTCTCCAAATGTAACTTAGAGTTGCATGTTCTGAGATTGGCTGCAGCTAGTTACACACGTTTTAGCTACTATATAAACCACTATCTTTTGTTATATCTTTTCGGATTCCATTAAATAAACTTTTAACTAAAATAAATATTTTACTTATTTTTGGCTTAAATGCCGAAAGTCCAAATTCAAGACTTTACATTATCATTAACCAGACTATTAGTGAAGAAACTGGTTGACCGGGGATCCCTCTCAACCCTAGAAAGGTCCAGATTGAAATAATATTTACATTCTGTAGAAAGTATCCCTCATCTAACTTAATTAATTCCTTTGCTGAGTTTTAAGAATAAGCCACCTTATATTCGGCACTTTCCGTGAGTGCATCTAGGTCATCTTGTAATACTGATCTTATCTATTAAATTTATTCCTACATTCAATTAAAAAAATAAAAATTCTATTGAAATAAATATGAAAAAAACTCTTAAAAATTATTTAATTGTAAAAAATAAAGATTGGCAAAAATATTATGCAACCAAATGAAAGATAAACTGAGAATATCTCACTGTCAGTTTACCTATTCGTTAAAACTTCTTGAAGCAAAGCACACAGGTCGACTGGAAAAAAATGAGGAAAACCAATCTTTGATTCGGAAGGTCCTGGCACCAAAATTCGCAAAACTGGGCCTCGAATCAACATCCTTGGAAGACTATGTTCTCTACGGCTTTCCAAATCTGGGCAAAGAAATTGGTCGAGGCCAGTATGGAGTAGTGTACAGTTGTCACAAATGGGGCAAGCACGAAAACCTAGCTGTCAAGTCTGTTGTTCCACCGGACGAAAAACACTGGAATGACTTGGCTCTGGAATTCCACTATACCAAGTAAACCCAATTTAATCACATTGCTGTTTTATAAGTATAAAATTTTAACCTAGACAAATAGCTGACCATGATCGGATTGTGAAACTAATTGGGGTTAATTTTAAGAATGTCCTTTTAAAATCCAAGAATAAAATCCTTTAATTTTTAAGTCAGTAATTGATTATACATATGGAAATGGTAGCGTAAGTGTATAAAGTAAAAATGGATAAGAATAAACCTAACCAATTTGAATTAAAGTCTCCTGCTGTTTTGCTTATAATGGAAGCAATGAAGAGAGATCTTTACCAAGCGCTTAAGAGCGGCCTCGACTGGAAGACCCGTCTACAAATCAGCATTGATGTGGTAGACGGCATTAGGTATTTGCACGGACTTGGTCTCATTCACCGCGATATTAAATTAAAAAATGTTTTGGTAAAGAATTTATTTAATTAAATTAAAATTTAAAAAAGAAAATTTCCTAAGCTTGATCTGAATAATCGGGCCAAAATAACTGACCTGGGCTTTTGTAAACCAAATGCAATGATTTCTGGTTCTATTGTGGGCACGCCAGTGCACATGTGTCCCAAAATGTTTGATGCCAAGTATGACAACTCGGTTGATATTTACGCATTTGGAATTCTCTTTTGGTACATTTGTGCCGGGTCGGTATCTTTGCCAAAAAATTTTGAGCAGTGTAGTACAAAAGACGACTTGTGGTCCTCGGTCAAACGAGGCGTCAGGCCCGAAAGACTGGCTCATTTTGACCAGGGCTGCTGGAATTTGATGGAAATGTGCTGGCATCATGAGCCAAAGTGTAGACCTCATATTGGCGAAGTAGCTGTACAATTGGACATTATCAAAAAAAAATATCCATGTTGATTTTATTTGGCTATTCAACAATAAAAATGTCTTGTTAAAATTTATATTTACTATTTTTGTTTTTGATTATTTTTTTAGCTATTTTAAAATAAATTTTTTGATTTGTTTTTTTTTAAAT